>JACGCK010000107.1:0-160978 GCA_014925825.1 Pholiota molesta
CTTTCACGCGCGCTCGTCGTTTCGACTCCGCTGCCGCCTCGTAAGTCCTTCTCTGTCGACATCACATCCGACTTTCGGCTGACGTGCTACGGTGCGCACCTCTAGCCTTCGATCGCGTTCGCAGCCCCCCACACGCATCCGATAGCCGTCGTCCTTCGCAGCAACGGCGCTATCCGTCGTGTCCAGCCACCCTTCGCGGCGATCCGTGTGCAGCTCGTGCGCGAGCGTGTCTGGTACGTCCCCAGAGGTCCATGCGGCCGCCGCCCCCACTGACGGGATCTCTGCGCGCTTTCCCGCAGTGTACGCCGCGCTACAGGACGAACGAGTCGTGTAGGGAGGGGCTTAGGGTTTCGCAGGAGAGTCGGCGGGTGCGCGTCAGGGTTCGACAGGCATCGAGAAGGTAAGGAATCGGTGGGCGCAAGCGTGCGCGGGAGTTGGCTTCGACTTGTTGGGAATCGTTGCACACGGCCGAGGGGTTTGGCTGCCGCGAGCGCCGTTTGAGTTGGGCGCCGGTGGGGTGGGGCGAGCAGCCTTGTCTGTTAATATTCTACATGAAGTCATGGCTATTACCCGGATAAAAATATTGCATCCAGAGAGGTAACTACCCACCTCACCTAGCTGGCTTTGAATATGTCCGCCCATTCCTGGTGCTCACTGCTGGTCACTGGTGGCAGCGCTACTGCTCACTGTAGCTGCCACTGCTGCTCACTGTGCTCAACAGTGCCAAGCACTGCTCATCGCTGTTTTCAGGGTCGTCCCAAAAAGGAAACAATCAAAAAAAGTCCAAAAGAAGAATGACAAATTTGTAAGCTTTTTTCCCCATCATTTGTCAGCACTTGACCATCTATCATTAGATTTGACCCATTTTGGGACTTTCTGCTCATTGGCCCATCAAATATGCCATCAAGGACCAAACACATGACCTGGTACCTAACCACATGACCACACATGACTGCAAATGAGGCAGGGACCCTCCTAGGGGTGGGAAATGCCTAAAATAGCATTTTCCCAATATTATTGGAAATGCACCTGGGTAGCTGGTGCACCCTATATGGGACCCACAGGGACCATATTATACCAAAAGATGCGGAATTAAATTCTAAATCCACCTGTGAAAGAATCATATGGATAGCTTTATTGGTTCAGGCCCTAGAAGCGAATTACTATTTGGTTGAAATAAGCGCACTCATTGATGGCTGCTTTCCTCCGCAACCACGGGCTTGTTTTCTATAATCAAAGCTGCTGTCTGTAGGTGTTAAAAGCGCGCTTCGAACGCGTCCTTGATCATAATTTTGCGACCATTCTTCGCTCCGTAAAACGCTCCGGATATATTTGCACTCGCACCGCATTAGCGCCGGCTACGCTTTTACTATCCGCGCGTATATTATACCATAAAATAGGTTAATAAAACGCCTTTCCAACGGTACCCTACTCGTTGTGATTGGACAACTCTCCGAGGCCCTATAAAGGAAATGGTTGTTTGTAAATAGAATATTAACCGCGGATCGCGCCGGAACGCGCGTAGGCTTGTTGGATTCTCCTGAATTTACCGGATTTAATGACACCCTGATTATAAGAATCAGAGGCCGGCAAGGCACTGAACTGGAGATGGGGATGGGCTGGATATTGCTTTGCTGGCCGGAAGATGCTATTTTTAGCGCTGCCGAGCGCGGCCTCACCCAATCCGGGCATGGATTGGTGGCACTCTCCCCCTCCCCCTCATATTGGAAATTCATTTCCTCCCTCAATTCCTATCCAATTGCTTCGTTCTTTTTTCTAATATTTAATATAAATATGGTACTATGCGTCTATAACACTTATACACTACTGTAATACATGCAGCATTTGTTATTTCGATATCTCTGTATTTTCGACACTGCATTTGGGGTTTTCACTGTATTTATGATGCTTATTGGCACATATAGAGCGGTGGAAAGCTAGAGGTAAATACCTACTACAATTCCTGGTAGTTTAAAAGTTATCTGGATACTGTCCTATAGCTCCATACCCATAAAGAGAGACATTACTGCATATCCTCTTTGATAAATCCATATCTCAACCAATACTGTAGCTATAAACAAGTTAAAGCGTGCATTAAAGTATTAGGCAGGTCTTCTTTAGTTCTGTCACTCAAAAATTCAAGAGAGACATTACTGCATATCCTCTTTGATAAATCCATATCTCAACCAATACTGTAGCTATAAACAAGTTAAAGCGTGCATTAAAGTATTAGGCAGGTCTTCTTTAGTTCTGTCACTCAAAAATTCTCTTCTCAGAGCATCTAATTGGCCATATGACAAGAATGGTTAAATATAGCAGAAATAGAGGTATTTGGCCTATAGCAATTCACATAAGCACTCTAGAATTCAATGGAGGTAGGATGTTATAGCTCTCATTAATACCTTCAATTCAAGATAGGCCGGGAAAAAAAGAGTAAGTGTGTGGAAATATATGGTGGAATTAGTACTGAAAACATCGGACTAGGTCAAGGCTATCTATGTTACTTATCATAGACATGTTTAAATCATGTTTCAGTAGAATGTTTCCACCATATCTTTCCACTCACTCACTCTAATTCTTTCCGGCCTATCTCTAATCGTAGATATTGATGAGAGCTATAATATCCCAGCTCTACAGAATTTTAAAATGGTTATGTGAATTGCTATAGGCAGAATACCTCTATTTCTGCTATATTTAACCATTCTTGTCATATGACCGATGAAATGCATTGAGAAGAGAATTGTTGAGTGGCAGAACTAAAGAAGACATGTCTAATACTCTAATGGATGCTTGAACTTGGTTATAGCTACAGTATTGGCTGAGATATGGATTTATCAAGGAGGATATACAGCAATGTCTCTCTTTATGGGTGTGGAGCTATAGGACAGTATCCAGATAACTTTTAAACTACCAGGAATTGTAGTAGGTATTTACCTCTAGCTTTCCACCGCTCTATATGTGCCAATAAGCATCATAAATACAGTGAAAACCCCAAATGCAGTGTCGAAAATACAGAGATATCGAAATAACAAATGCTGCATGTATTACAGTAGTGTATAAGTGTTATAGACGCATAGTACCATATTTATATTAAATATTAGAAAAAAGAACGAAGCAATTGGATAGGAATTGAGGGAGGAAATGAATTTCCAATATGAGGGGGAGGGGGAGAGTGCCACCAATCCATGCCCGGATTGGGTGAGGCCGCGCTCGGCAGCGCTAAAAATAGCATCTTCCGGCCAGCAAAGCAATATCCAGCCCATCCCCATCTCCAGTTCAGTGCCTTGCCGGCCTCTGATTCTTATAATCAGGGTGTCATTAAATCCGGTAAATTCAGGAGAATCCAACAAGCCTACGCGCGTTCCGGCGCGATCCGCGGTTAATATTCTATTTACAAACAACCATTTCCTTTATAGGGCCTCGGAGAGTTGTCCAATCACAACGAGTAGGGTACCGTTGGAAAGGCGTTTTATTAACCTATTTTATGGTATAATATACGCGCGGATAGTAAAAGCGTAGCCGGCGCTAATGCGGTGCGAGTGCAAATATATCCGGAGCGTTTTACGGAGCGAAGAATGGTCGCAAAATTATGATCAAGGACGCGTTCGAAGCGCGCTTTTAACACCTACAGACAGCAGCTTTGATTATAGAAAACAAGCCCGTGGTTGCGGAGGAAAGCAGCCATCAATGAGTGCGCTTATTTCAACCAAATAGTAATTCGCTTCTAGGGCCTGAACCAATAAAGCTATCCATATGATTCTTTCACAGGTGGATTTAGAATTTAATTCCGCATCTTTTGGTATAATATGGTCCCTGTGGGTCCCATATAGGGTGCACCAGCTACCCAGGTGCATTTCCAATAATATTGGGAAAATGCTATTTTAGGCATTTCCCACCCCTAGGAGGGTCCCTGCCTCATTTGCAGTCATGTGTGGTCATGTGGTTAGGTACCAGGTCATGTGTTTGGTCCTTGATGGCATATTTGATGGGCCAATGAGCAGAAAGTCCCAAAATGGGTCAAATCTAATGATAGATGGTCAAGTGCTGACAAATGATGGGGAAAAAAGCTTACAAATTTGTCATTCTTCTTTTGGACTTTTTTTGATTGCTTCCTTTTTGGGACGACCCTGAAAACAGTGACGAGCAGTGCTCGACACTGTTGAGCACAGTGAGCAACAGGACTGCCACCAGTGATCAGCAGCGAGCACTAGGAATGGGCGGAAATATTCAAAGCCAGCTAGGTGAGATGGGTAGTTACCTCTCTGGATGCAATATTTTTATCCGGGTAATAGCCATAGGGTTCATGCATGAGACTAGCAGACACTGGTGGGGGCGAGGAGCGCTGGAGGGGCCTTACGCGGCGTCATCTAACGGGCACAGGCCGAGGGCTTTGGATGTCGTGAATTGGAGGAGGTCTTGCTGGAGCGGCCGAGGTGAGCATGATCCAGAAAAACGGATGGCAGCTCACGGTGAAATCGTCCGCCAGCCACCAACGACACCTCCCGCGACGCCGAACACCGTGCCTCGTCGTAAATTTGGACTTGTCGTCGTCGCCCAGAGCGCATCGCAGCGATGAGCTGCCGAGCTGGCATAGCCAAGGTAAGCAAGGATGCAAGACAACGCCAGGCGACTCACGTTGCCCATCGAGCCTGATCGTCGACGCTGAGTCGTCGTTGATGCAATGGATCCTTGCCGGCGCAATGCGAACAGTACAAAATGCACTGTTCGGCTAGCCCGGATGACTGCGCCTTCACAAATTGCACATTTCGCTACGAGCATAACGATCTGCTCTGCGAACAGCACATTTTGTGCTGTTCGGCTAGCCCACGCGTTTCGCTATTATTGGAACAGTACATTTTGTGGGTGGTCGGCTAGCCCATGCGTTTCGCTATTCTTGGAACAGTATATTTTGTGGTGGTCGGCTAGCCCACGCATTCCCACAGAGAGACAACACTATATTGAGTAATTACGCGGCCAGATCACTACCTACCCTAATCATATTTTGAGACATCAGAAACACCAATAAAACGAGTGGCCTTACCCTATGCACCCGGTCATAGTCAATATCCAACATGTCGCGCCAATGTTGAGAGGGAATGCTAGTGACGGTGCTGATTGCCTCAGCCATTACGTCGCTTCGCACCTATTCAGAGCATTAGAAGGAAGACACAGTGTGAATATGAAGGAGCTTACCTTTTTCTTGAGAGCGCCTTCTTCAAAGGTGGGCCAGCGATCTTGGGATATCTTGTCAATACGTTCGAAGTACTCTTTTAGGTTGCCTTCGGCCTCTGCTTGGTGATAGAAAACGGCGGCGTGCTTTGCGAACTTCCAGATTGCATATGAGTACCTGTCAACCCCGGCAGCTTCGACGTCGGAGGAAGCAGGGGATGCAAGCATCGCCTGCCTGATCTCGAGGAGCATCGCCACCCAAGGATCGATCCCTTGAGTGAGTTTGGTGCCAGATGCGACTTCGGAAGGCTCAGTCATCTGATCCCCAGGTCAATGCAGTTTCCTACCACCTACATTCAGCAGTACTTACCTTGGCCGCTTCAATGCCCAAGGACATAGATAGATGATGGGGGGATGAAAGCAACGAGGTGTTCAGTTATTCTTCGAACAGTACATTTTGAGGTGTTCGGCTAGCCCACGCGTTGCCGACTAGTACAAAATGTGCCATTGACCATCCCGCGCATGCCGGCCACATAACAGTACAAAATGTGCCCATGACCAGCCGGCGCTTGTTCGGGCATGCGAACAGCACAAGTTGTGGGATAGCAAACGGTACAATTTGTACTCCCCGACAAAGTCCGCCATACGTAGTACAAATGTACCAGAGTCCACGGCATACTCATTTAGAATGTAGAAAGCAGTCACCAACAACATCAATTCTCAGAGAAGCACTATTAAAAGGAAGAAAGGAAGAGAACTATGAAATGATGTCGAACGAAGAAGGGACCTACGCTTGCCCTCGTTGAACACCCAAAGTTCTACCCATAGTCCTCCTAGTCCTCTTCGTCCTCCTCGCCATCCGCATCTTCCTCGCCATCCGCATCCCTGGTGTTGCGAGTCGGCCTGGCCTCTGCAGTGTTTCGATCCTCTGGATGCAGCTCGCTCTGAGGGTCCAGAGGTTCCCACGTATCTGGCAAAAAAACATTGTGGATAGGTGCGAGCGTGTTCTTGAGGGCCGCTAGTTGCTCCTTGAGGGAATCCGCCATGGCACCGTGTTCGGGGTACTTTGATAACTGAGCTTGCAAGTGTTCCACCGCCCAGATTGCGGTCGAAGCCAGTCGCTGCTCACGTCGCGCATACAGTCGCGGCGTAGTCAGGCCCGAGACTTCTTGGATTCCAGCCCTAACCAACGTCAAGGCATCTTCATGGATCACCATGTTCGACTTTTTCGGAAGGCTGTCCGGAGTGCGTACGCCCGGTGTGCGAATCTGTACACCCTCAACACCCCCAGTGGCCTTGAACAGCCAAAAATCCAAACGGGCAAGATCAGCATTGCATCCGCAACGGAGATTGGCAGCATTGGGATTTGGGTACTGGACTGGACAGTATTTCTCGGCTTTGGTCTTGTCCATGCAATTCAAGCAATATTGCTTGTTTCCCTGAAAGCTGAGTTCGTAATTTTTTCAATCACAATTGGTGTGAATCACGTACTCTCTTAAACACTTGTCGAATACCCTCATAACCAACGGTCAAAATCCAAGGATGCGCTTTTGGGTCCTGTTTAGCTTCACGCATCATGGTGGCAGTCACATTCAAGAACGCCTCATTTGGCTTTTCTGCGAGGTTCGCCATCAGTAATGGGTCTTTGTTGGACCCTTTGCGGTACAATTTCTGCGGCTTCTCTTTCACCAGCTCCAGGTCGATCAACCAGTTGTAGACTCGCACAAAGTCGTCCACAGTCGTACGACGCGTAAGGTTGATTTCAGGTTGAGGGTAACCCGCGAAGGATATATGCTTTGTGGCTCTCGGGCACACCTCCTCGACCGCGTCTTCCAGTACTTTAGCTGCATTCAACAACGGCACCATATCTTCATATTCCGCCATGTCTAGGTCGATCGCTCTCAAATAATTAGGGTCTTTACGGTGACCGGTGATGAACTTCTTGTACGATGCCGTGAACTGGGTGTAAGCGGACCCTGGCAATTTGAGGCGGATGAGCTCCCTGCGCCCCTTGAGATCTCCATAGAGAGGATTCTGCGTCACGGGATGGTAAGGCTGAGCCGCAGGAATAGGGGCGTAGTGGACCGTCTGAGCCGCCTGGGGGTGGAAATGCTGAGACGCCAGAGGCGGCGGGTAGTGGAAAGACTGAGACGCCAGAGGCGGCGGGTAGTGGACACCCTGAGCCTGTCCACCATTGTGCATCTCAACGTCGGGTATGATGTTATTGACATGAAACATGTCTTGGTCGGCTATAAGCCATTTAGCTAAGAAAATCTGAAATCACGATGAAACTTACTATGGCCGACTACTCCATCTCCCTGCTGAGGACACCCGCTGCTTCCAGGCTGCGCTTCTCCCACTATCTGCTGACGATACAGATCGACCGGCGCATTATTCATATACAGAGGATTTTGCGCTCCTAAACCGTGGAATCAACCGAAATACCCACAGATGCAAGGTCATAGACACTCACTGCTTCCAATATAAGGCTCTACTCGGAGATTGAAGCCTTGACCATAGGCATTGTCTCCTACGTAGTCGCCTAAGCCCCTCAGTAAGTAAGCCCCTATACCTTGAGTCAGGCCAAGGAAACTTACCTCTATCCAAGCACTGTGCGTAACCTTCAGTGAAAGCACGCATCGGATCAGCGATCTGCTGGCCCGATGTATTATAGGGGAGCGAGTTTATCGAGTCTTTATTGATGTAATTAGCCCTCACTCTAAACACTGCGGCCAGGAATCTTACTGTTGTCAGGCGCAGGCCACTCCATCTCTCTCCGAAGTCGTTGATTGTGCTCCGCAACGAGGCTATGGAGGACATCTCTGTCATCTGAGAAGATGTAGATGAATACTCTCACTATACAATCAAAAACCCAGGGAACACTTACTGTTGCACAAGAAGTGGTTTTTGCGAGGCCCCCTCTTCATCTCTTCATACTTCGCCAACACATCCACAATCTTTTGCAGTTGACGGGCGGGATCTTGGTCGTGGACACGGGGATGTGTGAAGTCAACCCATCCCTCGAGTTTGTCCCGAGCAATTGTAGTTTTAGCCATTGCAAAGGGAGAGGATGAGTACAAAGCGTCCAATGCGAAAATTTTACCAACCGGAGGCCCGTCTACCGACTATTGCTCAAACAGTACAATTTGTACCGCTCCAACAGTACAATTTGTACCCATCGGGTAAATCTTTGGCGATTTGCCTGATTTGTATATTTTGTACTGTTCGGCTATTCCATGACCAACTCTACGATCGCTTTGTTTTGTACCGATCGTCGATTAGGCTTATATTGATTAGGCGATCTGTACGTTTTGTACCAACTATCTAGGTATTGCTAGATACCCTTCCTGATGCATACAGGATCTACAGACGTGGATTTTGCCTCGACACTGGTCCAGTCTACTCTGCGACCAAATTAATCCTCATACTATACCCATACTGCGAATAAGAGACTCACTGTTGTCAGTTTCGGATGACGGCGGGCTCTGTTCATCTCTTGCAGGCCATCCATGCGGCCACTCCTGGCGCTGCGCCTCCGTTAACGGCCATGCAGGTCCAATATCTTCCCATCTTGGGAGGCTGGAAAAGCCTCGAGCCCAGGCAGGTTGCACGTCCCAGTTGTAGGGGGCTTGAACGCCTAAGGGGCATTGTCAGCCTCGAATCCCAGGTATACGCAGACAAGAGACATACCGTTCGTTGCAGCACTGGCCTCGTCAGCAAATGTCTCGGCCTGAGACCCCGTAGCCCGTGTGTCCTCAGGACGTGTCGGCGAGGTGTGATCACCTTGGACGCCTCAGCAGTGTCAGACTCAAATCCCAGGGATACGCAGTCAGAACAAGAGGCTTACCGTTCGTTGACGCACATGCCTCAGCCTGAGAACCAGCAGGAGATGCCTCGTCAGGTTCTGTCGCTGCCTGAGAAGTCTCAGCAAGCCCCTCCGCACGACGTTCAGTCAGCTCTTGTGGAGTCATGGGAGTAACACAGTCGGAAGGAAGAGAATGAAAGGGAATTTCACTTGCCCTCGAGCTTATTGCTCAAATGGTACATTTTGTAGTCGTTGGCTTGATTGAACACCTGATTGCCGAGATGGTACATGTTGTACTCTTTGGGTCTGCTTTCACCAGCCCGCTGCCGATCTGTACATTTTGTATCGTTCGGGTATTTTTCACCAGCCTGTTGATGATCTACGCATTTTGTACTGTTCGGCATTTCTTCACCAGCCGCCCGCCGATCTGTACGTTTTGTATCGTTCTAGTAAAATATTGTTCAATGATGAGCGTGCTATTCATGTAGGACAACCAATGACGTACCGTCTCTCTCTGAGAAATACACAATTTACTTGTAAGATGTTTGTCGAAAACATACCTGTTAGTTAAATAGCTTCACTGATTATAGGGCTCGTACATGCAAAGGTTTCGTAGTATATCGAACTATCTACTGCCCGGATACACTTGTACAAGATCTGAGACAGGGCATTCATGGTCTGGGTTCTTTTTGGTCGGTCTTTTCATTCCTGGCTTCCGTATCACACACCGACCCTCCACGATCTCGACGACCTTGAAGTGCAAACCCTGCATTTCCCCTGCCCTGAGCGTGACCAGATCGCCCTTGGAATCCGGTAGCAGCGCATCCACAGACTCAAAGGAAAGCGATCTATAAGCCGCCTTGTCCCTCACTCTGACTTGATCATTCTCTACACCCATGAACTCCACACATGGACTTTCCACTGTATCGAATTTCCGAAACCTGGATCATCTAGCCAATGAACAGGACGGCTAGGCCGATCCTGCGGAACTGGGGTCTGAGATGAAGGATCCCATGCAGGACTCAGATGTGACGATGTGTGGGATGAAGGATCCCAAGCAGGTGTCAGTCCAGCCAAATCGGAGGGGGCAGATGTCGCCAACGTCGATGGTGTCACAACCTGGGCTCGGTTGCTCAACAAATAGCCACTGGGCACATCCTCATGGGTCCTGCTAGATAGTGAGCCGCTTAGGAACCATACACACGACAGAATAAGCTTACAAATGGAGGAGATCAGCTAACTCAATTCTAGTCGAATGTTGCAGCCGTGAATCTAGTTGTAGAAAGGCCCATCCGTCCGGAGTTGTTGACGTGATTCGCCCTTTGTATCCTTTGAGCTGATGCAGCCCAATAACCATGACCCGTTTGCCAATGTAAACATTGTTGGGGTTTTTTCCACCGAGCTTCCCCCACTTAGGATAATCCTCCCGAGGTCGAAGACCTGTGATCACCGTGGGGGTATGGAATTCCACGTCCATCTTTGGCACATCGACCTGTATGTACGAAGTCAGCAAGCGCGGTTCATGATAAATAAGGTAGATTGACCTCGATGTTGTCTTGAATGTTCAAGACGCGTATCCTGTCCGCTGAAATTCCGATTACCCAACCGACTAGGCCTTTCCTTTCTCCGTCAACAACTACAACCTGATCCCCGATGTCGAAAGCCGCCCGCACACTGTCCTGCAACATATCTTCAATAATATCTTGAGAAGGCAGGTAAACGGCGACTTCATTCTCCTTCATCTCCACCACATTGCCAAGCATCCCAAGATAAGTTCCTACCATCACCTTGACCCTATCTCCGATGTTCATGCGCATTTGAATAATCATACGGTCTGTCTGCACCGCCGTCTCCGTTGAAAGCAGGGAAGTCGAGCGAAATACAGCCAATTCGGCGGAGGATGGCAGTGTCTCCAGCAAGGGAAGAATATTGATGTCGTCCAAATCAACCAGTAGCAGGCCCTCGGCGGAAAACGTTTGCTTGTTCCAAATGAATCGGCCATGCTCGTCGTCCTCCACAAGGGATAGGCCAACCTGGACCTCCAACACTGCGCGTTCAATGAGCGCTTGTCGCGGCCGAGATTGGCCGCCACGAACATCCTCCAAAACGAGTCTTGGAATCAAGGCGAGATATTTCTTGCGACTTCCTTCAACCTTCTCTATCAAACCAGTGTCGCCCTGGTACCAATGCCATTTCTTCTTCTTTCCCCCAACCCTCGCCCACTGTTGACACGCATGCCGAGAAGAGGCGAAGTTTAGTATCTTCGGAATGTCTTCTCGAGGAACGAGTGATATTCGCAAAGGGTCCAGTTCTGCTAGCGACCGCGCCAATTTGGTGGCTTGCGCAAACCCGGTCACTTCTGCATAGATACGGCCTGGGATGGGAGTCGCAACGATGGACGAGGCTAAAACCTCGGGGGTGGACGGATGGCAGGCTCGCTGTAGAACTTTGAATGGAATAGTTTCCTCCTCTCCAATCTGTAAACCATGAATATTTAGAAAAAGCAAATATAAGGGCGTAAAACTCACTCTACATCCGATCTCCCATAACATGTCTGTGTTCTGTAGCTGATACCCGATATCCTCGTCAGACTGGTATTCTCGAGCGCTGGAGTGCCACTGGAGCCGCCTGGCCATTTGCTGCCATTTGCTGACAATGTTGTCGTTCTCGTTCTCGTCCTCGTCCTCGTCTGCCTGGGTTATGCTCCGATACAGGGTCAAGTGGCCCTCATCCGTGTTGTCATAATCGTCCTCTAATGTTGGAATTTCAGTTATTTCAAGGCAACATTAGGGCGATTTTCACTTGCCAGCGAGGAATTCATCATCCTCGTCTTGCCCCTCCTCTTCTTCAGAATCTTCGTCAGCGATAGCCTCCAAGTCCATGAATATATTCTGGTTCATGGGCATGTTGAGTCTGTGTTCATTTCTCATTTCTTTTACTTCATTTAACGAACCTTGGTAGTTCGTTGTCTTTTACGCGGGCGCGCAGATTCTGACATTTGTATTTTTTGGTCTACCACAGTAATAACTAACTAACTAAAGATGATGAACGTAGCGGAGAAGAAAGAAGACCTTGGGCGGCAACCATGGCGTATTAATACTGCCAAACACTTTAGGGTGGGTTCTCATTTGCGGTTGAACACGGGGGAAGCGGCAGCAAGCTCCCGAATGATGCGGTGCTGGCCCGCCAGCGTGGGACAAGGTTGGTAAGCTGGTTCTGGAACCAGCTTACCAACCTTGTCCCACGCTGGCGGGCCAGCACCGGCAGGTCGCGCCCAAGGTTCTCCAAATCGGGAACTTCAACCAACTTCAACCAACACGTGTAAAATGAGAACCGACCCTAAATTGATAGCTACTATTTAGACTCCCGCTTCTTGACTTTGCCCTTCTTTTCTGACTTCCATCTTCAGTTGTAGTATAGCGTCTGGTAGTTAGATTGACTGCTATTTAATAGGATACAATACAATGCGATTAATAGACAATAGATAGATACTAAGACTAAAGTAGTGTAGCCCAAATTGTTAAAAAACAAAAAGTAGAGAACTTGGTCACTTCGACAATAGAAAGTTATCGATAACATGTCAGATAACAATGCCGAAGACCGTATGTCCTGATGTTTGTTGTACCAGGGACCATCCTATTGATTGCCCGTCTATTCCAGTTATCCATTTCCGAGGCAAATGCGCCCTCATAAGAGACTACCCTCTGCACCTCATAAATTTTCGCAGCAGTCTGGTTGACATGTTCCCAGAAGACAACCCATATCGCGTACGTGCTTGCAATATTTCTCATTGTCTTATCTGCTGACCAGACCTCTAGACCGTTGCAATCAACGTTCAAAACTACGAACGAATGCTCTCCACGGCGGAAACGCCTGGGGTTAGGTTACTTTGCCATTTTCTTGGTGACCCGACCATTGACAACGATACCGCGTCGATGGCTACCAACGGGACAGCCCAACTCAAAGTGAAGTATCACGACCGGGTGTCAGCTCTACTGGCGGCTTATCGTCTATTGGACTTGGAGATACTTCGTTTGGGCACAGTACCAACGATACCAACGCCATTATATCCGAAGTCGCTCACCCCTCAGATGGTTGAGCATGGGAAGGTCAAGCCAACGTGGAAGAAACTCGAAAAATGGCAAGACATCATCATCAACTTCCGCCAATCCCTGAGGACGGGATTGCAGCCAGTCCAAGGCCTAGTCACCGACATGCCATCGCCATTACGCGGGTCGCTTGCTCACCTCCAAGGACTGTCTGATTCGCATGCGGGCCAAAAGCTCGGTACCTTGATCCAAAATTTTCGCGGCGCGGCTCTGCATTTGACGTTGATCAAAGAAACCGCGGATTTCCGTAACACCAAACTGCCAGGAATTCCCGAATCGATTGCTGCGTTGGTTGCCGGGGATCAGCCTGTGGTAAATGTTGCTGGACTGCCTCTAACGAAATACGACCTCCACACACGCGAGAAGATGCGGGACTACCTTAATGACCATAGCAGTGGCGAGCTGAGCTTGCCGCTGCACTTGTCTCTGTTGTTGACCCCGCTTTGCTTGTTAATGCCCATAGCCCATGTGAAGGGCAGATTTCGTCGGCCATCGCTTTCTGAGGTATGTCTTCATTATGTACCTGTCGATGGTCTATCACTCAAGCTCTTTGGGCAGCTCTCCCGCGCCCTTGGCAATGAAAAGCCAGAAATTCTGACGAGGGTTGAGAACCACTAGTACCTGCAACTTTTTATCATATAATCACGGCAACCCTCAGCACACCGTTTTTTTTCGTGCCGGGCGACTTATTAAATGAGATAGCCATAGGAATATCTCATTGCTGCCACATAAAACCTCTTATATCTGCCGTAAATTCTTTCATTCCTGCCATAGATATTTCATTTCCGCCATGGATCCTTTCATTGCTGTCAGAGAAGTCATTTCATTGCTCTCATGGGGCATTTCATTGCTCTCACAGGTGCTATTTCATTGCCTCCATATAATATTTCATTGCTGCCATACGTGTGATCTCATATCTGTCGCGGAATATTTCATTCCTACCATGCAAGCAATCTTATATCTGCCGTAGAATATTTCATTGGTACCACAGGTGTTATTTCATTGCTTCCGTAGATAATTTCATTGCTGCCGTACATTATTTCATTCTTTGCCATGGGATATTTCATTCACTGCCGCGCGCGCTTAGTGGGCGCTTTTATGGATTCCTATATTTAGAATTCGGATCAAATTCTGTTATATTTGGTATCTGACAGATCAGATCAATCTAATGTCACATGATATGATAAGATTGCTCAAAATAGCGATGCCTCATTGGGTATGTAACCCTATTTGAGTGTGGGAACATTCAAAAATAGAATATATCCACTATTGTTGGTACTGCATATTGCAGGTTGGGCGCTTCCCTTGAGCGAGTATAGAACCATCTTATATCAGTAGGTGCGTATTTTTAATACAAATCCAACTAAAAATGTTTCGTGATTTTATCTGCACTCGTTCACGAGATATAGGCGAAATACTGCCGGCGTCCTATAGGGTATTCATGTAATTTGCATTTCTCTCTATAACCGGTCATCCAATTACTACGCTCTAAATTACATTATGTAGATGTTATAAAGAGCTTTAGAACGCGTGCTTGACCATGTATTTGCGCTAGGTATTAGCGCGTGAAATTGCGTGCGCTTATTTAAAAGCGCGCGCTTCTAGCGCCCGCGTTTCTCACGCTCTTGTTACCAAAACATACTCGAAAATACTACATATATATACCTTTTTGCTGCATTTTATTTGGAATGATTCCATGAACCAGTGCACCTGTATTTGCATTTTAATTGTTCCATATATACCATAGCAGAAACCGGATCAATTTGTACGATTTTTGCATGGTCCTACTCTCCTGATTTTTCTAAATTTAATTATATAGGTCTTCTGGCAAGATGTGGGGTGCAAGAGAGCGAAATGGAATGGGTGCTGGCATGGAAAATCGGATAGATTGATTGGGATTACCATATTTGGCTAGCCATCAGTGGCAGATCCCTTTGGACCTCCTCAGAAGTAGGCATTTGTTTCTCCATCAATTCTCATTCAAATCACTCCGTTTTTTTTGCAGATAGTAATTATACATGGAGAACATCTCTTCCACCTTCTTAGATTTGTAAATTTAACTATTGGTGGTTATGTATTCACTGATTTCGCTTTTTGGCCCAGGTGAGCAATATCTATCTTTTGAAATACTTCATATTTCATCTTCATTTAACTTGAAATGGAAAGAGAGAAATAAATAGGCCTTGGAACATGTGTTTGAAACACTCCAGTGGCATACCTTATTTCGCTTTTGAGATAGTAAGCTATCACTGCTGATAGTTCTTATAGCTCTTGTTACATGTCTTTAGACCATTTGTATAATACCATTTCAAATCATGCCCATGAGCCTTTTCAAACACATGTTCCTAAGTCTACTGATTTTTTTCTTTCTATTCCAAGTGGAATCATGATGAAATATAGAGTATTTCAGAAGATAGATATTGCTCACCTGGCCCAAAAAGCGAAATCAGTGAATACATAACCACCAATAGTTAAATTTACAAATCTAAGAAGGTGGAAGAGATGTTCTCCATGTATAATTACTATCTGCAAAAAAAACGGAGTGATTTGAATGAGAATTGATGGAGAAACAAATGCCTACTTCTGAGGAGGTCCAAAGGGATCTGCCACTGATGGCTAGCCAAATATGGTAATCCCAATCAATCTATCCGATTTTCCATGCCAGCACCCATTCCATTTCGCTCTCTTGCACCCCACATCTTGCCAGAAGACCTATATAATTAAATTTAGAAAAATCAGGAGAGTAGGACCATGCAAAAATCGTACAAATTGATCCGGTTTCTGCTATGGTATATATGGAACAATTAAAATGCAAATACAGGTGCACTGGTTCATGGAATCATTCCAAATAAAATGCAGCAAAAAGGTATATATATGTAGTATTTTCGAGTATGTTTTGGTAACAAGAGCGTGAGAAACGCGGGCGCTAGAAGCGCGCGCTTTTAAATAAGCGCACGCAATTTCACGCGCTAATACCTAGCGCAAATACATGGTCAAGCACGCGTTCTAAAGCTCTTTATAACATCTACATAATGTAATTTAGAGCGTAGTAATTGGATGACCGGTTATAGAGAGAAATGCAAATTACATGAATACCCTATAGGACGCCGGCAGTATTTCGCCTATATCTCGTGAACGAGTGCAGATAAAATCACGAAACATTTTTAGTTGGATTTGTATTAAAAATACGCACCTACTGATATAAGATGGTCCTATACTCGCTCAAGGGAAGCGCCCAACCTGCAATATGCAGTACCAACAATAGTGGATATATTCTATTTTTGAATGTTCCCACACTCAAATAGGGTTACATACCCAATGAGGCATCGCTATTTTGAGCAATCTTATCATATCATGTGACATTAGATTGATCTGATCTGTCAGATACCAAATATAACAGAATTTGATCCGAATTCTAAATATAGGAATCCATAAAAGCGCCCACTAAGCGCGCGCGGCAGTGAATGAAATATCCCATGGCAAAGAATGAAATAATGTACGGCAGCAATGAAATTATCTACGGAAGCAATGAAATAACACCTGTGGTACCAATGAAATATTCTACGGCAGATATAAGATTGCTTGCATGGTAGGAATGAAATATTCCGTGACAGATATGAGATTGCACGTATGGCAGCAATGAAATAGTCTATAAGAGCAATGAGATTACATCTGTGGCACCAATAATATGATGCACGGCAAATATAAGATGTTTATGGCAGCAATGAAAGAATTCACGGTAGATATAAGACATTTTCCGTGGCAGCAATGAGATATTCCTGTGGCTATCTCATTTAATAAGTTGCCCGGCACGAAAAAAAATGGTGTGCTGAGGGTTGCCGTGATTATATGATAAAAATTGCAGGTACCACTCTGAGAACGAGATCTGGAAGGCCCTATGGATGATTAACGAGGACTCCAGCATGCCAGTCATCATCAAGGCATTCCAGCAACTCGCCGATTCTGACGTATTTCATGAAGTAGTCGGTATACATGCTACAGACCCCGCGTTCTCCTTCTTCAGACGTGCGTTGTTCTGCTATTTTTTTTTATATCGATACAAAAGCTAAGTCAATCTCCAGCTCTTGGGAACAACGCCGCCACGTCGCAAGTGAGGAGCGAAGACAGCACTGTGAATGCGTTCCCTCTGTCGCAACTTGTCACGCCCAGGTTCCAAGAATTGGACGCCGATGCTGATATGGATATGGATACGACGCAGGGGGTGCGCGAGACTGTTGGAACGGTGGGACAGGATAGCGCGGCGATGGATGTAGACGGCGCTGAACAAGGCGTAAACCATGGTCAGAAGGAGGTAACCGGTCAGGAGAAGGAATCTGAGGAGCCCAAGACGAGTGGAACGATTCAGGATACCGCGGAGATGGATGTAGACGGCGATCAACAAGGGCCAAAAGATGGAGAGATGGATGTAAATGGACACGAGAAGGAATCAGACGATGCAGGACGTAGAGCGAAGGACGTAGAGAACGCAGAAAAGGTACCTGATGGCGAAGAGGAACTGGCTGTCAACCAGCAGCCGTTGAAGCAGAAACAGGCTGAGAAGTCTGACAAGGACGATGAGGATGGAGAAGGCGAGGATGAAGCGGAAGAGGAGCCAGAGGTTCAGGTGGAAGAGGAACTGGCTGTCAACCAGCATCCGTTGAAGCAGAAACAGGCTGAGAAGTCTGACGAGGACGATGAGGATGGAGAAGGCGAGGATGAAGATGAAGAGGAGGGAGAGGTTCAGGTGGACGAGAGAGGTGAGGATGAAGACGAAGATGATGAAGAAAATGAGGAAGAAAATGAAGACAACAAGGGCACTGGTGCAGGAATTGGGCGAGCACCTCGACTGTCTCGAAAGCGTCCAGCGAAAAGTTACGCGGAAGGAAAAAGAGGCACAAAGCGACGTAAAAAACACTCGTCCGCCGCGGTGGTGAATGAAGAGGAACAGGTGCAGGATCAAGAGGAGGAGTCAGAAGAAGAGATGGAAGTCTCCCGATGGGTGAAACTAGAGGAGGACATCTTCGTATGTTTATTCGCTAATTCTCTGAGAAGACTTGAATAACACTAGTCAGGTGGAGGCTGCATTTTGCAACCTGGATATATCGAAAACCGGCAAGGAAAAGTTGCGTCTGGGACGCAAGGTAAAAGCGTGGGGTCCGAAAGAGGAGTCACTGGAGTTTGAGCCCGTGTGCCATGTACGCATGCCCGTTTGTTGACATTCAGATACAAAAAAATCTAATCAGGGGTGTAGAACGAGGAAACGTTACGAATTTTGCAATTGTTGGTTGCGCGAGTTGAAGAATGTTACGCATATGAAAAGCCTTTGCATGCGAAATATGACGGCCAAGGTACCCGTAAAGAGTCTGTTTTCAAGATCTTAAGCGAAGAAGAGTTCATCGCGTTGGAGGACTCAGCGTTTCAAGAGATACTGCGCCGACAGAACATCGTAGTGACAGGCATGCGATGCAGACAACGAAGCTTTGAAGAAGCTCTGCTAGATCTCGCTCCATTAGATTCGGTCACCAGTATTCATGGTGAGTATTGCATTCTTCAAGTCCAACAGTTGACTGATTTTTGTATAAAGACCAGAGCTACAATCCTGATTATCACGGATGTGTTCGTACGGGCAGGGTGGCTGACATTCTCGATGCCTCCCGTTCACCTGACTCTAAGATTTTGAACGCTCTGGAATTTCCTGACCCTTTCGCAGGGATTGAGAGATCGACTTTTTCTTCCGACTCGCATGCTCTGGCGAGCGTATACAGGCAGGAAGGATGGGTCAAAACTGCCATACCAACTGAGCATGTCCGGTGGGGATTGGCGGCCACTACGGGGGCTTTCCATTGCTGGCATATCGACAGCGACGGCTTTGGTACTTTTATTGATCCTGTGGCCGGTTCGAAATGGTGGATTGTTGCTCGCCCAAGGGGCAATCTAGAGCACGATTGGTTCCAAGAGACTAAGTGGCTGAAGAACGATGCATTTGACCTGGACAAAGACGGTAAAGGGCTGTTCGATGTCGAGGCCATCCTTCTGCAGCCTGGTTCCAGACTGTAAGTCCTACCATTCGTATTTCACGTCCCATAAATTAACATCTGAGATCTACAATAGCATCATGCGACCGAACACCCTTCACGCAGTGTATACACCTGAACACGCTGTTTGTCGAGGAGGGCATTTTTATGCAACCTCCACAATGCAAGATACCTTTGTAGGGCTGGTACACGCCTTCATATGCGACAAGTTCATCACCAACACCAGCCATGCACCCTCGCGATTTATCTTGGCAGAAATGATAAATTTCTACCACACCGCCCTAGTGAAAAACAATTTGCGTGCTAATGGTGGGTCGTCTTGAGCTTGTTCCTCTCGACTTCTAGTTTTAAAATCTCACTAGATCCAGCGCGTCATCACGTACCCGCTTTGAAGACGGAGGAATCTCTTATGGATTTCCTGGTTGTATGCGGTCTCGGAGTGTTGATCAACGTCCTATCTCTCGAGACCTATACAGCGCCCGGGTTGAATGGCAGGTTCGCAATGGACAAAACACAAGCGCAGCAATGGAAGAAATACGACATCAATGCGCTTTCTGAAGATGATAGAAAACTGTATTGTTTGGCCAGAGCACAGTCATTCGAACTCATTGCATGGCTCAACTGGAACTTTTCCACTGGGTTAGAGAATATACCCATGGAGTCGTTGTTCACAATCATGTTGACCAACATGTGCAAAATGTTATGCGACTACAAGTGGTGGGCCGACAAGGAAGAAATCAAGTGTATGGCTGATTTTACCCTTGAAAGGCTCCAGGGGCAGATCACCGGTGTGTTGGCATTAGCTGCAAACAGGAATCCAGAGCAGGTAAATCTGCTACGAGCGAAATTAATGCGTCGAAGTGGAACCTTCCGATGAATAATAGTGTGGCGCAGACGATATTGCCACGCGTGGTGGGTGGGCTCAAATTCAGGAAAATCAATCGGGAAAAGTCATACGAACGATTGCCTCAGGCAGAATTGTTCAAGAGGGGGCAGACAGCACTCATAAGGTGTTTGGAAACATGCTCGACATTAAACGCGAAATCACGGGTGCGTCCTAGAGTTATCTGTTCTATATCTCAGAATCTGAGATCGATTTTTGTAGACACCTGAATGACGAAACAAACAATGCCGGTCAAGGTTGGCATTATTTGCTGTTTGGGTCTCATGGGTAACGGCCTCCTTCGCGTGGTGGTTTCTATGTCGAATTAATTTTCATGCTGTATTGCAATGAGTATCTACTTGCCTATTGGTGTAACGCAACATTTCCCAAAAAAAAAGATCTAGTTTACAATGACTGTTTTGACAACAACTAAGATTTTGTTTAATACTGCTTGAAGTCTTTGTGAGCTAGGGCAACGTCTCTATGCTTGTTTCCAGTCAAGAATAAAATCCTCAACCCTAATGCGCCTTAAAAAATGAGGGAGGAGACCATAAATCGGCCTAAATCAGCAGGTAAGTCTCCCTTAAATCGGCTTAAATTTTCACTAAATCTTGGAGTTCTATGTTACATTGCCGCACATAACATGGCACATATTGCAACAGGATTTAAGATAAGTAAAGTCCGTCATTTTGGCCAGCTGTTCTTGTCTGACGACGAATTTCGGAGGGCAGCTTGCAAAAATGGAACAGTGTGAGGCGTAATGGGGTCTTATTTTGACAGAACTATGGACTACCGTCTACTACGCTTGGAAGGGCCTCTTTGGCGTACTTTAGCTCGTCCATTCGACTGTTTGTATTTACGTACGGCCTCGTAGAGCCCCTTCCAGCAGTGTACGAGGTCACCGTACTGTTGGCAAAAACTGGCCTCATCGCCTCCATGCTCCTCTTCGATTTCGTCTACCACCGACCGGATATTATAATATTTGATTTTTTCACTCTGCGATATAGATTTCAGGTCATATTTTTCATCCCATTGGGAAAGCGGAACCACTAGCCCATTATATGGGCACCCACAGTTCCAATATTCGAGCGCCATCTTTAACGATTTACATGCAGGGATGCGTTGCGAGGAAACATCGGGGATCGCCTGGGAACCCGTCGTGGTTGGGGTCGTGCGCGCCTGCGAAGATGATACCTCGGGGATCGCCTGAGAGCCTGTCGTGATTGTGGTCGTGCGCACCACAGAGATGGGTGTGGGGTGCTGGAAGTGACGAGGAGGTTGGTAGGTTGGGGTTATTGGCTCCTGGAACTCTTGAGGTTGGTAGCTAACGGCTGGAGGGTAACATTGGGGCATGGGAATTGGGGCTGCAGTTTATTGTGGACAGTAAGTGCGTGCTACATTTTTTGAAAAGAAATGTAAAGACTGACTTGTGTCATAAAGGGAAGCCGACTGTTTTTGAATGGGCGCTGGAAAAGAGATTGCGTTAAGCATGATAAATAATGGCGAAATTTCTGTGATACTTGCTAGTTTCTACCATTGTATATGGCGAGGAGGGCATGGAGGACGTATAATCTAGGCGTTCCGAGGCTGTTTTTCAGTGGTAAGTGCTCGCTCATATCGATTCAAGTAGAAAGCTTACTATGCATAGTACCTAGGCGTTCCGGTGCTGGTGTGGGGTGGTAAGTGCTCGCTCATATCAAATAAACCAAAGAAACTCACTCTGCATAATAATCTGGGTCAAATTCTGAACGCATTCCCTGAGCTCTTTGATTTCGGTAGAGGAGGAAGGTGTGGCTGGCGCATATCGCCCCATGAGAGTCTCGCGCCGGTTGAGTGGTCGATCAGGCATCATAATATCGCCGTAGTCGTCCTTGTAAGCTGTCAATTCGTCGAGGAGATATCGCATGATGGTGCCAACACTGTCATTCGATGACCAGCCACCCCACCATTTAACAGCCTTCAAGGACCAAGGATTCTCGACCCACATAAACCGATATTGGCATCCACCTCGTCGGAAGCAATGTGTGGTAAATTTACCAGGTCGTCCGTCCAATACATCAGATTCTTCCACAACCTGTTCAAGCAAACGGTCAAAACCAGTCTTACTCATCTGTTCGCCAATCTTGAGCTTGCCTGTGGAGGCCATTGCAGGGAAAAGTGGGTCGGATGGCAGAATCTGCCTGGGCGTATGCTTTTGGAGATATTCGAGCCAGGTTTTGAGGTGAGTGTAGCAATCCAGGTAGACAGGATTCCCTGGTTCCTGGCAAATTTTATACATTTGTGCTGGCCATGTAATTCATTTGCGAGCGCTATAATATCAAACGGAGAACTCACCTTTATTCGCGTCATTGTTGGTTTTACGGAACACCAAGGTGACCTCTAGGTACGGAATACCTGTTGCGGAACTTTGCGGCCGGATTGCTTGGGCTTTGAGGGTGAGTAGCTCGTCACATCTGAGGTATGGTGGATTGGTGAGCCCGTATTTTTGTGGCTTGGCTGACATTCTTGACTCACCGTGTCCAGAGGGTAAAAGCGGTCAGTGAAAAGGCCTTGAAGTACAGCCTTTGCATGTCTGTGAATTTTTGAGGCCTTGAGGACTGTCGAGATACTCGAAGAGAATCCGAAGGTCATCAGGGAGCATGGCCTTAGCCTGAACGGTGATGGCACTGCGGTCTTTATTATTGAGTGACTCATAATAGGTTTTATACTGGTACTGGAATACTGGATTTCCCTCCCACTGATTAGTGTGCTCGTTGTGCCTCCAGTAATCTCCCTGGCATAGGAAAACCCTGTACGAGAGTAAGAAGAATATTATAACAACCGATGTGAATAAATTGACGCACCTTTCGAAATAATCCTTGAAGGCGGACCTGATGTTCTGGGCTGTCGCGAACTTGCAAGGCTTCTCTTGGGTTTCGCACTTGAACGTCGTAAGCATGAGAAGAGCAACAGGTGTGTATTCATTGAGCTCATCAAAGGCACGCAGCATGTCTTCAGGACGATCTACTGTCTCGGTAACTGCTCCATCTCCTTCCCCGACGGCGTTCTCCAGCCAGTTTTTCAGCCATTGTTTACCACTCGAAACCGTCGACCTGTATTGTTTAGTCGTGCGCTTCGCCTTGAACCATTCGTCTACTGTTTCTCGTCCTTGAGCGAGAAGACCCGAAACGGTGGCCGGCTGCGATACGGTAGGGACGGCTTCCTGTCTGGGCGGATCACTGCACTTGGACGCGACCGAGGCAGCTGCCTGCCTTGGGGGCCTGCCTCGCCCTCTTTTCTTGGGAGCTGGTGTGGGGGTGGGTGGGGGTGTACTAGATGATGGTGAAGAGCTACGAGAGGAACCCATAATTGAGGGATAAGATAAATGATTAGAGAGGGATTGAAGGGGATTCCGGTGCAGATGAAGCGTACGCGCAGTGCAAGTTTAAAGGTTTAACGAGCACACGCAGGCCATACGCTTGAAGGGCACCCGAATTCCCCCTAGGCAAATAAAATAAAATAGAACGGAAGACTACAAAAAGTACATTGAGCGTCTAAGTATTCAGACTCTGAGGGAGATACCAGGCAACAGTACTTTTTGTACTGTTCGCGTCAGGGGCATGCCGGTTCGCGGTGGTCTGGCACAAATTGTCCGGTTCATTTTGGTTCACTTGGGGCTTAAACCCGGTTTAGCGGGGGATCTTAAATTTTGGGGGGCTATGACCTACATATCCGTTGTCAACGCATCTAGCACTGAAAGTAAATCAAATCCATCGGCACTTCAAGATGCAAGCTTCACCATTCATTTTCACACAAGAACAAGTATAGCTCCAGTGTATCCTATCCCTGTACTAGCCAGCTGTACTCGATATGCATGATAATCATAGTTGAGAATTGGTTGAGAACTCTTTGATTATCTCGAGTTTCGTAGGCCACCGGTGAATTTCTTCTTTTGCCAGTAGTGGTCGACGTGCTGTATTTGGTGTAAGTTCTCCAGAATAAATGGTATGCTTTCCGAAACACTCGGGCGATGGGCATGTTTCAGTATTCATATGTACGGGAAGGTCCTCTTGGGAGCAACCGTCGCGCCCGAGCTGAAAAATACTTGTCCAAATGATTTCGGGTTCGGTACTTATAGCCTCATTATCTATTATAACCGATATTTCATTTTATGACTACGTGACTAAAGTATTACAACCAATCTACGCACCATCGTGGTCGTTTCTTACCTAGCGCTAGTTTTCCCAAAGGAATCACGGAGATACAACTTTGAATGAATGGCAAAGATCTTATGTCTTCATCTATTACTCCCTTATTTCGGTAGAGAAATACAATATCGCCACTGTATTGTCCTTACGCGGCAGAAGCAATGAAAATATTCGAAGCGTTCTCCTTGATGCATGGATTTGATCACATAAGTAATGGCTTATTCTGTGTTACGTAGGAATTCCGGATTGTCCTGCTATTAATGAATAAATGGGAAAAAAAACCTAGAGATAGTCTCAAACACTCAAGACCGCACATCAAGGAGGCCACATCGGTCGGTATTTGATACACATTATTATTACAATGTAATCGACGTTGCTATGCTATTACATGGACGTGTCTAATCGGCCTTTAGATATCTATTCTTCCTCAATGAAGGCAGTCTTGCCTCCGCTAAACATAGCTTGAGCCGTGCTAAGAAAAACATCGACATAGTCGGGCGAGTACCGCGTAGGAAGGGAATATGAAAAGGAGTTGTCAGGAAATCCACTCGATGAGTTCGATGGCGTAGTTAAGAAGGAGAGCGCAACGCTTGTAGCCGCATGAGCCTGGTAGCTGCTAGAAGATTGCGTATCGGATGATTGAGTGAATGCTTTTCCGGGGCGAACTGTTCTGCGAGAATATGGCTGGCTGGATGATGCCAGACGAAGACGATTTCGTGGATGACTAGATGGGCTGGCGGGGCCGCGAGCTCTGTCTGTTAGTACATAGCTCCGTCGCTCACTACGGTGGGCGGAAGAAACCTGGGGACGCCTCGTGTGTGTCGGAATTAGATAATTTGGAGGGACAGGAGCATCGTTGACATCGGTGATACTACCGTGAGGGAGAGTAGAATCACTTTGATCATCCTCCATCATAAGTGCATCTCCAAGGTGGCTTGACCAATATGTATCTGCATCATGATATGCGCGAAAGAAAGTACGGCGTAGTAGAATTCCACCCAAAGGAAGCTCGGGACTATAAATCGGATAAATGAGCTCGATCTTTTTCCAGGAGGAAGTAAAGCGTGAAGGGGGGATTGCGTGCTCTCCGTATTGGCCGTTGGTACGGAATTTCTCGAACAGCTCCTGAAGTTCCTGCCAGTGCCACCTTTCGGCGTCTTTCTCCAGCTGCGCCCTGTTGCTTAGACTGTATGGCGTTATACAGTTTAATTCGATAAGTCGAATTTTCCCATCTTGAATCATGAAACGATTGGTGCCACAACCTCGATAGAGAAAACCTCGGTTTTGAATCTTCGATATAGCGTTGTAAACGAGTGCCATATCCGAGAGTCCAATCATTCTCCCAGTGGCGGCTTCGGTGACTAGTCCTATAACGGATCCATCATCTCCTACGAGGTGGCCATACACTTCGTAGGTTAGATCTAGACCGTGACCATCGAGTGCTCGAGCACCTGTCATGGCCTGGTCTAGCGCCCATATTTCGATGTCATTCCATTCGTACATGATGTCTAGTTCGAAAATCGGGAATATGGTAAACACAAGAATCTCCAAATGCGGAGTCGCAAATAGTACTCACCAACTTTCTTCCCCTTCCATATCCCTCGTCTATCTGAACACGTGCCCCAGACGGTGAATTCAACTTCACGCTCCGGTATGTAGGTAGCCCAGGGTGGGGAGAGAACCTTATAACGAGGAGGGATATCCTTTTGTTTGATGTAATATTGGCCATTACGATCTTTCTGGAGGTACCCCCGATTCGTTTTTCTGAAATCGATATATTGAAGTAAACCTTGCTAGAATGTCACGTAAGCAGAATGGACTGGTGGGCCATATCGGGAGTACTAACGATGACTTCCAGAAAATCTGAATATCTCTTGGTCACCGCACAACCTAATTTCCAGTCAAAGTGAGGGTCGTTCGGGTCTAAGCCCTTCGCACAGCTCATCTCTCCCTTCGCCTCGATGATTATCTGCTCTTTATCCCTCCATAAGGCAAAACTCGGGTGTTCTTCCTCGATAATTCCGCCGATCCAAGCTACAATTCCTCGTGGAATTGGACACGCGTCCGGGATAGGCTGAAACGTAAAAGGAGATTGCGACATGGTCGTCTTGTGCAGGGTTGGTTGTGGGCGATGGTGTGTGCGAGGTTCAACCAGCGGTAACGGTATCAAACGAAGATCAATCGATCCGTGGAACGATACCGTGCAGCGTGTTCGCTGTCAGATAAGTGCTGTGTATTATATATGTACGCTATGTATTGTGTTGGATAATGTACCGATCGCTATCCGGGATTTGTTTGGACCCTGACAATGATTGAGTTAATTTTAGAAAGCGTACTTGTACCATACGGTACGCGGAGCCTAGTTTCCCATACAAGCCTACAGGTTGGGTAAGCCTACTTTGGAGAACATGAAGACATACGACGGGGTTCTAGGTGTCCTAAATCCATCTTTCCATTAGCCATGGCTTCTTGTGTAACACCCGAGCCATGGTGGGCTTCATGAAGAGTGTATTCCAATGGGCATAATATCCGTAAGTTCATTGCCATCGTCTTGTATACACTGTTTTTGCTCGCAATATTCGCTGGCAAACTTTTTAGGAAATTGTACGAGGATGACTCTCAATCTACAGGCGCTTGTTGTCCTACATAAAATCTATGAGTTTTCTGCTTCGATGGAGTCTGCAATAGACAGTCTTTTCTGATTTCCCTCGCATCGATCTCATTATTCTTATTACCCACTCGTCTCAATAATCACTATGTGTAATCAGCGTAACATGCGTTGCAAGAAATGCTCACGCATGTATGTTGAAATAACACATTGCCCGGCACATGAAGCGGGAAACCCATGCACGATAGTTACTACTAACCCTGGAGAATTAGCCCCTGCCATTTGTTCAGGTTGTACTTGAAATAACGGTGCTGGAGGTATGCTCTATTTTTCGCTGCTTTTGCAATAATGCGAGCTCATTAAATAACTAAAAGGCTCTCGGTCTACTTGATTGAGATGGTCATTATATATCATATTATATCTACAACTTGTAGCGCATAGGTGCCGGCACCCTTTTATTATTCTTTTTTCCCAACCATAATACGCGCATAGTTTATGTTAAACACTTTGTTCCTCATTCCCTTAATCTACCTTAACATCCATCGTAATTTCAATGATTTTTACAACCCCGCTATTGTTTTTTCCCCGGCTTACAAGATCGTTCATTGGAATATCAAGTAGGAAATTAGCCCAGAAGAGAAGAGAAATTTTGCTCTTCTGTGCTGGCTTATACCGCTTCATTGCGAACGTAAATGAAGTAAAGAATGGACAAGAAAGTGGAGTAGGCGAAATGTATTGTTTAAGCATTCAATATTCAGTACTCAGCGCTGAGCGCTGAGTAGTTGGTGCTTTCTGGGTGCTCAAGCGCCTAAGCGCTCAGGGGTATTTGATGCGTTGAATCGGCTCCGGGGGAAACAAAAAGCCGAATGCCCCCGATCACGATGTGCACTTGACCAACACAACAACACCATGCCATTGTACCACGGCGGCCATTGTAGGGAAGCGTTAATTCAACGCTGATCTCAACCCCACTCCTCCACTGATTCGCATATCTCAATGGCTCCTAGATATGATGCGAACGAGCAGACAGGAGTGGACATGGCCACCGCCAGGGCCTCTTCTTCCATTACGGTAGAGGCGGTGCGCGACTTCTTATATCGTGAGCTGAAATCCTTATTTCAAGCTTCCTAGTAGTGGAAATCTGATGCCGCATCCAACAGATGGCAGGGAGGAGTGGCTTGCACGGTCGAGGATCGTCAGCATTCTAGAGAACGACCCCATATTCGACAAGTCAAAAAGGTGAGCGCTATCAGTATTTCATGTTAAGACTATCTCCTAACTTTTGAACAGGGAATTTTTGTCGAGGACCGAGAAGTACGAACGCGGGCTGGTACTGACGAACCGTATCTTCGAGCTGCAGCAGATCCACAAATGGACTGAGCAGGAAACCAAGGGGGCGCTTGCGGTCCTGGACGAGCAGCTGTCAATTGGACTACACAATATCGGTACGTACGTACAGTACCTTGAAACGTCGGAAAAGATGTGTTTTACGCCTATGTTCTTTGATAGCGTTCCAGCCTGTCTTCATGCTCCAGGCAGGCCCAACTCTAGTGAAGAAGTACGGCCACCTCATCGCAAAGCGCGCTATCTTCGGCTGCTACCTGCAGACAGAGCTCGGGCATGGGACGAATGTGTCGCGGCTAGAAACTACAGCCACATTCATCCCGGAGACGCAAGAGTTCGAGATCCATTCACCAACACTGACGAGTAGCAAGTGGTGGATCGGGGCGCTGGGAAAGACGGCAACGCATGGGGTTGTGCAGGCGAAGTTGATCTTACCAGGCGGGAAAGACATGGGGCCTCACTTGTTCTTCATACAGCTCCGGTCTTTGGGTAGGTTTCTACATGTTTGGCACTGTCAAATGTAGAAAATGTTGACTGATGGCAAACATCCTCATAGACGACCACAGTGTACTTCCTAACATCACAATTGGAGATATTGGTATGCTGCTCCCCAAGAATCTCACTCCATGTTCTCTAGCCTGACCCCCATCTCAAGGTCCGAAGGCCGCTGGAGGCTTTGCACCTACGGACAACGGATTTGCGCGCTTCAACCACGTTCGCATTCCCAAGGAGAACATGCTTTCCGGCTTTGCGCAAGTCACCGACGATGGTAAGTATTTGCGACCACCTCATGCCAAATTAAGCTATGGTGGTGTAAGTTGTAAATCGCCAATTCTACACTTGCATCGCGTTATATTGACTTTTAATTCAGATGTTGTATATTCGAGCAAAGTAGGCACCATCTAGTGGAATAGCGGGATATATGATTAACTTTCCACACTAGCATGGTCGCTTCTGGAGGTTGGTTGATCGCGAAAGGTCTGTCTGCTGTGATCTAGAATAATGGCACACCTTCGTTAACGACCCGGATAGCTGCTACTGTATCCATTCGCTATGCCACTGTCCGACGACAAGGAGAGATAGGCCCAGACGGCCTCGAAAAGCAGATAATGAGCTATCCTTCTGTTTACTATCGACTCCTACCGATTCTTTCGAGAGCGTATATGTTTATCCAACTTGGCAGGATACTGGTTTGTTCGTCCCCATTTCTGTTGAGAACTTTACGTTGATGCTAAAGAAAGGGAAATGCCTTCGATAACTTGGCGGAGAGTTTGAAGAAGGGAGATACGTCGCTCCTTGCGGAGATGCATGCTACGACGAGCGGATTGAAGATTTACGTCTCGAGTAATGGTGTGCAGGATTTGGAGACGGCACGGCGCTCCATGGGTGGACACGGTTATAGTGCTTTCGCCGGCCTCGGACGGCTATACGCCGACTACCTCCCAAGTGTAACGTAGGTTCTTTGCGTTCCTCAGGAAAACACTGTCCTGACCTTCTCTTAGATATGAAGGGGACAATTATGTCCTAGATCAGCAAGTCGTCCGCGCCGCTCTCAAATCCTACCGCGCCCTTTTCAGCTCCACGCCACCCTCAGCCGCTTCCCTCTCCCCATCCTCTTTCTACCTGCGCTATCTGATCGCTCCCCCCGCCGTGCCCTCCTCCTTCTCCGCTCAGGAACTGAGAGATCCAGCCACGGCTATTCTACTTCTCGAGCTCCGCGCGGCGCTCGTCGTTCAGGAGCACGCGCAAAACTCTGGTGACGTGGATGCCAGTGTGAACCAGCGCGCGTCAAAGGCGATCACAGAGGCGTTTATTGCCGCTCAGGTGGGCCAGATGATCAATGGCTTGTCGGCATTGCAGGACAAGGACAGGGCGGTGGTGACGAAAGTGTTCCTTTTGGTATGTTGTTCTTATAACTTATAATTTGATCTACGTTCTCAGGAGTACGCGGACTTAGTTCCTCTTGACGACTGTGGAAGGCGGTTTAACGGACCTGCTGTCGTTCGGCATCATCCGACCCACAGCATCTGCAACGAGCGTCGCGACCAAGGATCCGACGCGTCCAGTGCGTCTGGCAGTGAAGCAACTCTGCGAGGAGCTGCTCCCAGAAGCTATTGGGCTGACCGACGCGTTTGGTTTCACGGATTGGGATCTTGATAGGTAGGCTTTACTAAAAACGTTCAATCCTATCAACTGACTAACCCCCTCCCGTGCAGTGCGCTGGGTGTCTACAATGGAAAAGTCTATGAGGCCCTATGGGATCGCGCCCAAGGGGAGCCATTGAACCGGACGGAAGTGCCACGTGTATATGAGGTGAGAGTGGACTCAATCCAAGAAAGCGAGTACGCTTGGATTTCGTCTAGATACTGACTCGTTTGTGTCTATCGCCTTTGCGTGGTAGGAATCTATCAAGCCTATTCTGGAACGTGGACGAAGACTTGCTTCCCAAGCGAAGCTTTGAATGAACGAGTAAATCAGTGTAAGACTACTTAAGTAATCCCCTGTAAGATTTAGGATGATTTTTATCTGAAATTCAAACGATGAATGGTGCGCGATGTTGAGTATCAGCCACTCCTGCTTGCCGATGAATTATAAAATCAGCCCAATGGCCCATATCATATTGATTTTATTTGGATTTCATGCATCATAATGGTCAGTGACCACCAGCTGGTGGTTGACAGAAATATGTTTCCGGCGTGAGGATGCACTAAATAAGCGTTTGGTTCGAATTCAAATGTCGACAAACCCCAAACCCCTCTACCGTCCGATTGCCAAGGAATCCAAACCAAGAATGATGTTCTTCAAGCAAAACATACTCGCATCCTCAATGCTGTTCCTCGCAGAGATCGCAACAGCTGGGAAACCCCATTACGGACCTGGTATGCGTCGCATACCAGACGATTTTCTTGGTGGCTGACACTTTTATGGTACATTCTCATAGCATCGTGGTACTACCCTGGAGTATGCGAGATGCGGCCCAGTGTGATAAATCCTCAACTTACTAAACTCGACTTTGCTGATAGCTCGGAGCCTGTGCTGGCTGGAGCGGCGACGGCGATATAGTCGTCGCGCTGCCCCCACTTCGGTACGGCGCAGGGCAGCACTGCGGGAAAAATATCCAAGTCCACTGTACGTGTTAAGATGCCCGTTATCAGAGCCTGGAGTGGGACAGACACTCAACACTGAACTCTCGCCTGACTTCACTTCTATACCGTCCGACGTTCAGATCAGGGAAAGACTGTGACCGCCAAAGTCGTCGACCTGTGTCCGTCTTGTGTGATGGATGAAATTGATTTGTCTATGGGGGCTTTCCAGGTGCTCGCGCCGCTCGACCAGGGCATTATTCAAGTAGATTGGGAATATGTGTAGGAGGCACATTGTAGCCCGAAATGCACAAAATGACAATGACGAATTCGGACTGAAAATACCTGTTGGATTGAGAAACGCTATTGCGTATTTCGGACCTGTGTTGAATTCTGAATGTTGAATACGTACTGGACCGTTTATGTTTATCCGGCGTGAATTGCTAGAAAAGGATTCGTACGCTATGTACTCGAAATAAAGAATGTAATGCAGCACTGTATTCGACAATTACACCGCACATAGACATCTTCAAACGGTTGAGCGCCATGCCCTCCATGTAAGGTCAATGCTGTGTTGAGCTTCTGTAGCCACCTCGAATGAACGATTCAGTTTTCTCTTGAAAAACTTCTGAATGTTCCACAATAACAAAGCCTTGAGAATATTCTCGAACTGCGAATCAACATCCCACTTCATGGCTTTCACTACGATGGTGATTTTCCGAATTTTGTTTGCTGGGCTTCGTAAGTCCAACCAGTGTTTGGAAAGGAAATGATGCTTGATGAACCCTTTGACTATCATGGCCACATCATCGTCGTCGTCGCGGCATTCCAGCTCTAATGTGAGATGGCAAAGGTGTGGAGCATGTAATGAGAGTGGGGGGACACCCTGATCAACACTAGTGGGTAATATGGCGTCCTTGGCGTAGCAGAGGAAGCGAGGTCCCAAAAAGAGCTGTGTCACTGCCGGGGCAGCCTCAAACACGTGTTGAAGCTCTGTGGCGGCGCGGGAGTCGCGCCATGCGGCCGCATCGCAGATGAGGGACAGTGTGCGCAAGGCGGGTAGGTGCAGGTTTGTAAAGAGTGTACTCAGGGGAAACTCTGGACTCACCCCGACTGTGATGCAGTTGACGGTAAGAGTGCGGAGTGAAGAAAGTGATATCTTCTGGGGTGTCGACTCTACGGTGTCTACCGTTTTGACCGTGAAACTGCCCCACTGCAGATCTTTCAACGCACGGAGGATGGAGAACCAGATATCGGGAGAGAGAATGACATTGATTGCGAGATGTGTTAGTGTAGACCAGTTGTCAAGATTCTTTATAAAGTCTTCACGCAAAATTGTGTACTGTATCGACAATCGGCGTACTGTCGCAGGGATCTGAGGTGGTAGCTCCAACTTGTCGGATACGTAGTATGTACCGTCGTCAACATCTTCGTCATCATACGCAAAGAGGCATATGGCATTTGATACCAATGTGTGCAACTTTGGAAGTAGGATACGTAATCCTCTTTCAACCCCATGTCGAATCAGATATGGGTAGAATAGACCAACATCGAGGTAGTGCGCCGATAACATGTAATCCAGGAGGAAATCTGCAGCCTCGGAATCCAAATGGTTTGCGTGGATGTCAATTCCTGACGTCCTGCTTATGCGATAGATACTGAACCGGAGAAACGGGGCCATTGAGCGATGGTTTGTCCTCCACCATTTCATGAATTCTATGTCGCGCTTGAGAGCTGCTGGGTTCCTGACTAAGGGATTCCCTTCATCATCCCATATAACTGAAAGGGGAATGTGAAGATGCGTCCAAAGGAAGGGGTTTTCGAGCGCGGCTGCCCTCCAGGAGGAGCAAATATGGCAGAGGAGTAATGGCGCGGTCTCTACGCTGGGCTGCCAGTAGGTATTGTCGAGACGATCCTCAGGGAGACATTGAAGGAATATCTCCTGTAAAACATCGTAGGGAACGCTGGTGAATGGACTTCTGGTGATAGATATGATGGACATGGAAATATCTAGCTTAGGGAGTTGTGAGGAACGTCCGAGTTCGAAGTTGGCGGACGGACTCGTGGTGTTGTGTCCAAACTCAACACGTTGCGTAGCAGTGTTGGCAAGTCATGACCAAGTCAAGGTCATTGGGTCATGATGTGGCAGTGTTGGCAAGTCATGACCAAGTCAAGGTCATTGGGTCATGATGTGGTGACCTGGTCAATTGACCAGTCATGACTCGGTCATGACTGATCTCGGCTATCGAGCTTGATAGCTATTGACAGGGTCGAGAATAGCCCAAGTATTTTTAGATTAATCCATCTGAGTCCGTCAGAATCCGTCTCCGTTCGACAATGTAGCTGTATTTAACTCTAGAAATTGCTATATAAAACATTCTATAAACGTTGAGAATATTCAAAGGTTAATTGGCAGATAGATACGACATTTCTGCGAAGTAAAAGCGGGGTAAAAGTTGTCAACGGTGGAATTGCAGGCCACCCAAAATTCAACACGTCTTCTCATCTTCGACTACTTTGCAATTTTTCCTATGGCTACACGACGAGCAGGAGCCACCTCTTGGTGGTCGAATTTCTTCATTGACCATCCCGATAAGAAGGGGCCAAACTCAGCCAACGCGCAATGTAGTTCCGGGAAATGGAAAGTATATTGTGAAAAATGTTTCACAATGCATATCGCCGACATTCAGAGAAAACATGCTGAAGCTCAAAATCGAGGGCAAACTGTAGATCTGCCACAAACTCAAGCAGAGATTGAAGCATACCGTACGCATTTTTTTTATAAAGATCTTCTACAATATTATCGAGTAATATTTAATAAACAGTTTGGGGAATGCATGCTGGGAGCCATGTTGATTCGTTTGGGTATCGATGCAGTGCGAGTTCCACTTTATTGAACCATCTTGCCAACTGCTCTCTTCAACCAGAATCGGTACGGACAGATGCAGCGACAGATCGTTCATCCACAACAACCAAATTATCCCCAGGTCGTCGTCACCGTGGTACTTCTAACTTGAATCTTAATGCTGCATCCCAATCTATGTTATTCCAAAACAACGAATCCATCGAAGCTTTCTCTGCGCTCCCATTCTCTAATCAGGCTCTTGCTGCTCATCAGCCGATGCTTCCTTATCCACCACAACAGATGCAGCCACCACAACAGATGCAGCCGCCGCAACAGATGCAGTCACCAATGTCAATGATATCTCCACTTTCAATTCCTTATTCTGCATCGCCACTCTCTCGCACACCATCATTTGCTTTACCATCCCCTGGTATTAATCCTGACAATTCGTTCGCATCTGGTTCCCAACCTCAGTCTGTCCACCCTTCTCGTAGCAGTACTCCACTCTATACCTATGAGAATCTACCTAAGTCGTCTTCTACTGCCAATCACACGTCGAACTATGGAACCTGGGACTACAATAGACAGATCAGCTTCGAAAATAGGCTTGCTAAAGTTATGGCCTCGGCTGGTTTACCGCTTGCTTGGCTTGATAATCCGCAGGTGGCATCTCTATTCGAAGAATTTCTTCCGCTTGCCAATTTGCCGTCCCGCAAGACAATGACAAATCGAATTATTCCTAACCTTGTTGCAGATTTGCGCCAGACAGCAAAGAACGAAGCCTCTGGGGCATATGCTACAATTCAGGCTGACGGCTGGACTGGTATCAATCATCGACATCTCTTGGCGTTCATGATAACAGCGCGGAGAAAAGTGAGCGCCTAAATTTATGCCATCTATATATAGCTATTGACAGATGCAGATCTACACCGTGCGCGTACAAGATGTGTCTGTCGAAAGGAAGACGGCCGATAAATTCCTTTTGCATCTTGAAGGCATACTCTCTGAGGTAGAGCAGACATGGAACTGCACAGTTGCAGGTCTTGTTACAGATGCTTCAGGAGAATGTCGAAAGGCAAGAAAAGATTTTGTGGCCAAATACCCATGGATTATTGTCCTTGACTGCTTCGCTCATCAGGTATGTGATAAATATACTGTGAATGTGAATATCATAATCTAATATCTAATTGTAGGTCAACCTCGTTGTTGGAGACTATTTTAAGCAAGCATCGGACATTCTTCGCGATACAGAGGAAGCATCGGACCTCATCACCTGGCTCCGCAGCAAGACCATCATTCTGGGTCTCTTGACGGAAAATCAGCAGCAGACGAAGGGAGATTTACTCACAGTTATTTGTGCTGTTATCTCACGCTGGACTGCCCATCTGCGAGCCTATGAACGTCTGCTTTTAATTCGGCCAAATCTTATTGCCATCGTCTATGCTGATGAAGCAAAGCCAGTTACGGATCGTCTGATTGTTACTGGCGACACTAGGACAAAAGCCAAATCAACATCTATGTGCAATATTATCAAAAACAATCATTTCTGGCATTCACTCACTCGGTTAGTCTGATTTTTATTCTTTAATGTTTATATTATTCTGACAAATTACTTGGCCCAAAAGCGTCGTCCGCCATCTGCGCCCATTGGGTATTTCTGCAAATATTATCCAAGCTGCTTTCTGTCGGTTGGACACCGTGCTTCTTACCTTTGGTTATCTAGTCTGGACATATCGTCAGATGAATGATGCCGAAGACATCCCCGGACGCGATGCAATTATTCGAAGCATTGAGCAGCGCTGGGAGAAAACTGACCAACAAGTATTTATAGCCGCAGTAATTCTCAATCCATTTACGCGCCTTGCGCCCTTCGGAAAACTATTCAACAATGCAGATGTTATCGAGATAATCAGTCGACTATGGCAACGATTCAATAGAACACAAGATCTCCCAACAGCAATATTCCTAGAGCAGCTCAGCGACTACTTGACTGAAAATGACAAGTTTTCGCCACTTCGTACCGCAACTACAATGCGAATAGAACGGACCCGTGCAGAAAAAGCAGTAAGCATGCCATTTTATTCTTCGTATATATACATTATAAAATATTTTCTATAGCTTGAGCACCCAGACCCTATCCGAGTGTGGGATTACTTCAAGGTTGGAGGACAAGATACCGAGTTTGGGGCATTTGCGCGGCGAGTCCTTTCAATTTCGGCGAACTCAGCATCTTGCGAGCGGCTATTTAGCGTCTATGGATCCATTCTCACCAAATATCGCAGCCGGCTTTTGCTCAAAAATCTTATGCTCAACACAGAGCTGAAGATGCACACGCGAGACGAAAACATTCGAGACAAGGAGATTCGTGATCGACTCAAGCGTAGGTTTGAGACACGAACGCGTGCAGCATTGCAAGAAGCGCGACGTGTTCAAAATGCCACCTCTGCCAGAAATCCCTCTTCCCTGGCTGCCTCTACATCGACACAACCTCTCGCTTCCACTTCGACACAACCTACCATCTCTTCCAACATTGCATCCCAGACTGGAACAAATACCGCACCCTCGACAGCATCCGAGTCTATGGTCTCATCAGAAGACTTCGAGAATCCCCCATCGTCACGGTTCCGAGACCTGATTGAGGAGGAAGTCACTCAAGTGGAACGAGACGAGGATGTATATGATGCTATCCACATGCCTGCCCGTCTTCTACCGGGTGCATATAGGAAGATCACCATTACTGATCTCTTTGATTTCGACAACGAGCATTGGGCCCGAAAATTTGAAGAATCAGCACTTCGAACCTTCAAACAAGAACTCGATATCTACGAGCTTTTGGACTTGGACGCCGACGGAGATCTTGATATTGAGGTTGATGAGTCTACCGCTCAAGTTCTATTAGGATAAATGCATATATTTCATTTGTAGTATCTACTTTACATGCCCCTCTATGCTACCGTACTCTATGCAATGTATTCGTCACCTTGATCCCGCGCAAACATGTTATCTGTTCCCAAATTTCGTTATCTTATTTGACGATCAATGCTTGATCAATCAGCCTTGTCCGTTAATATTCTACATGAAATAGTGGAAGTTGCCCAGGAAAGAAAGTGCATCCAGGATGGTAACTCAGGTGCGCAGCCACCCCACCTAGCTGGGATTGAATATTTTCTGCCCTTTCCTGGTGCTCTCTGCTCGTCACCAGTGGCAGTGCTGCTGCCACTGCTGCTCACTGTGCTCAACAGTGTCGAGCAGTGCTGGTCACTGTTGTCAGGGTCATCCCAAAAAGGAAACCATCAAAAATTTTCCAAAAGCAGAATGACAAATTTGTAAGCTGTTTTTCCCATCATTTCCCACCATCAACTGGCCACATTAGGATGATTGTCCCATTTTGGTACTTTCTGCTCATTGGCCCATCAAACATGCCATCAAGAGCCAAACACATGACCTGGTACCTAACCACATGACCACACATGACTGCAAATGGGGCAGGGACCCTCCTAGGGGTGGGAAATACCTAAAATAGCATTTTCCCAATATTATTAGGAATGCACCTGGGTAGCTGGTGCACCCTATATGGGACCCACTGGGACCATATTATACCGAAAGATGCGGAATTAGATTGTAAATCCACCTGTGAAAGATTCATATTAATAGCATCATTGGTTCAGGCCCTAGAAGCGAATTACTAATTGGAATAAATAAGCGCACACATTGATGGCTGTTTTCCTCAACAACCGCCCGGTCGTTTTCTATGATTACAATTTTAGTCTGTAGGTATTGAAAGCGCGCTTCGAACGCGTCCTTGATCATAATTTTACGTCCGTTTCTCGCTCCGTAAAACGCTCCGGATATATTTACGCTCGCACCGCATTAGCGCCGGCTACGCGTTCACGATTGGCACGCATATTATACCATAAAATAGGTTAATAGCAGACCTTTCCAATGGTACCCTACTCGTCTTGATTGGACATTCCTATGAGGCCCTATAAAGGAAATGGTTGTTTTAATATAGAATATTAACCGCAAATCTCACCACAATGCGCTTAGGTGGGTTGGATTCTCCTGATTTTACTGGATTTAATGACACGCTGATTATAGCAATCAGAGGCTGGGAAGGCACTGAACTGGGCATGGGGGATGGCCAGGATATTGCTTTGCTGGCTGGCAGATGCTATTTTTAGCATAGCCGAGCACAGCCTCACCCAATCCGGGCATGAAATGGTGGCACTCTCCCCCTCCCCCTCATATTGGAAATTCTGTTCCTCCCTCAATTCCTATCCAATTGCTTCGTTCTTTTTTTGAATATTTAATATAAATAGGGTACTATATGTCTATACCACTTATGTATTACTATAATGCATGTATCATTTGTTATTTCGATATTTCTATATTTGGGACACTGCATTTGGGGTTTTCACTGTATTTATGATGGTTATTGGAACATATAAAGCGGTGGAAAGCTAAAGGTAAATACCCACTACCATTCCTGGTAGTTAAAAAGTTGGCTGGATACTGCCCTATAGCTCTACACTCATAAAGAGGGGGTTTCTGCACATCCTCCTTGATAAATCCATATCTCAACCAATACTATAGCTATATCCAAGTTTAAGAATCCATTAGAATAATAAGCATGTCTTGTTTAGTTCTGTTACTCAATAATTGTGTTCTTATTGCATTTTATTAGCCATATCACCAGAATGGTTAAATATAGCAGAAATAGAGGTATTCTGCCTATAAAAATTCACAGAAGCACTCTAAAATTCTGTAAAGCTAGGATATTATAGCTCTCATCAATACCTTCAATTACAGATAGGCCCCAAGAAAATGGAGTAAGTGAGTGGAAAGATAGTGTGGAAGTACTAGTCAAAACATCGGACTAGATCAAGAGTATCTATATAACTATGATAGACCTCTGTTTAACTCATGTTCTTTTGAATGTTTCCACCATATCTTTCCACTCACTCACTCTAATTTTTTTCGGCCTATCTTGAATTGTAGGTATGGATGAGAGCTATAATATCCTAGCTCTACAGAATTTTAGAGTGCTTATGTGAATTGCTATAGGCCAAATACCTCTATTTCTGCTATATTTAACCATTCTTGTCTTATGGCCAATTAAATGCATTGAGAAGAGAATTGTTGAGTGGCAGAACGAAAGAAGACAAGTCTAACACTCTAATGGATGCTTGAACTTGGTTATAGCTACAGTATTGGCTGAGATATGGATTTATCAAAGAGGATATCCAGTAATGTCTCTCTTTATGGGTGTGGAGCTATAGGACAGTATTCAGGTAACTTTTAAACTACCATGAATTGTACTAGGTACTTACCTCTAGCTTTCCACCGCTCTATATGTGCCAATAAGCATCATAAATACAGTGAAAACCCCAAATGCAATGTCCAAAATACAGAGATATCGAAATAACAAATGCTGCATGTATTATAGTGGCGTATAAGTGCTATAGGCACATAGTACCATATTTATATTGAATATTAAAAAAAAGAACAAAGCAATTGGATAGGAATTGAGGGAGGAAATGAATTTCCAATATGAGGGGGAGGGGGAGAGTGCCACCATTTCATGCCCGGATTGGGTGAGGCCGCGCTCGGCAGCGCTAAAAATAGCATCTTCCAGCCAGCAAAGCAATATCCTGGCCATCCCCATGTCCAGTTCAGTGCCTTCCCGGCATCTGATCCCTATAATCAAGGGCTCATTAAATCCGGTAAATTCAGGAGAATCCAACGCACCTACGCGCGTTCCGGCGCAATTAGCGGTTAATATTCTATTTACAAACAACCATTTCCTTTATAGGGCCTCAGAGAGTTGCTCAATCAGCACGAGTAGGGTACCGTTAGAAAGGTGTTTTATTAACCTATTTTATGATATAATATGCGCGCGAATTATGGAACCGTAGCCGGCGCTAATGCGGTGCGAGCGCAAATATATCCGGAGCGTTTTACGGAGCGAGGAACGGACGGAAAATTATGTTCAAGAACGCGTTAGAAGCGCGCGTTTGATACCTATAGAAAGCTGCTTTGATTATGGAAAACGACCCAGCGGTTGCGGAGGAAAGCAGCCATCAATGTGTGCGCTTATTTCTCCCAAATAGTAATTTGCTTCTAGGGCCTGAACCAATAAAGCTATCCATATGATTTTTTCACAGGTGGATTTAGAATTTAATTCCGCATCTTTCGGTATAATATGGTCCCAGTGGGTCCTATATAGGGTGCACCAGCTACCCAGGTGCATTTCCAATAATATTGGGAAAATGCTATTTTAGGCATTTCCCACCCCTAGGAGGGTCCCTGCCTCATTTGCAGTCATGTGTGGTCATGTGGTTAGGTAGCAGGTCATGTGTTTGGCCCTTGATGGCATATTTGATGGGCCAATGAGCAGAAAGTACCAAAATGGGCCAAATCTAATCATAGATAAGCAAGTGCTGACAAATGATGCAGAAAAAAAGCGAATCTAATCAGGTTTTCTTCTTTTGGAAAAAATTGATTGCTTCCTTTTTGGGACGACCCTGACAATGGTGTCGAGCACTGTTCGACACCATTGAGCACAGTGAGCAGCAGTGAACACATGGTGAGCAGCAATATTGGCACTGGTGACCACTGGCTTAGGGCAGAGATATTCAAAGTCAGTTAGGTGGGGTGGCTGTGCACCTGAGTTACCATCCTGGATGCACTTTCTTTCCTGGGCAACTTGCCATGTCCCATGCATGATATCAACAGACACTGGTGGATCAATGCGTTACGTGATACTACACAGCCACATGTCAGTTCCTAACGAGAGCCGAGTCATTGGCTCGGTCAATTTGACCAGGTCATGACTGATGGTGGCTAGCCACTGGGTGTCATGACCTAGTCAATGACTCTTCCAACACTGTTGCGTAGTACGTAATCCCTGTGGGCTCTTTCTCCCATCCACGCTTCTCCAAACCAGCATTGATAACAGTATATGGACCTTTGTTGAATTGAACATTGAATAGCGCTGAATACGAACTGGACCGTTTATGTTTATTCGGCATGAATTTCTAGAAAAGGATCCGTACACTGTACTCGAAAATAAAGAATGAAGTAATGCAGCATTGTATCGACAATTACACCGCACAGTCATAGACATATTCAAACTGTTGAGCTCCATGTCCTCCATTCACCCATGGCAAGGTTAATCCCATGTTCACTTTCTGAAGCTACCTCGAATGAAACATTTGGCATCGTCTCGATATATCTCTGGATGATCCACAATAATAAAGCCTTGAAAATATTCTCGAACTGCGAATCAACATCCCACCGCATAGGTTTTACTATGATGGTGACTTTTCGAATGTTGTTTGCTGGGCCTGACAAGTCCAACCACTCTTTGGAAAGGAAAAGATTCTTGACGAACCCTTTGGCTACTATAATCGCATCATCATCACCTAGGCACACCAGCTCTGTTTTGAGATGCGAGAGGTGTGGCGCATGCAATGGGAGCGGGGGGACAGCCCGATCAGTACTAGTGGGTACTCTGGCGTTATCGGGGTAGCAGAGGAAGTAAGGTCCCAAAGAGAGCTGCGTCACTGCCGGGGCAGACTTCAACACGTTTTGAATCTCTGTGGCGGCGCGAGAGTCGCGCCATGTGGCCGCGTGGGAGATGAGGGACAGTGTGCGCAAGGCGGGAAGGTGCAGGTTTGTAAAAAGTGCATTCAGGGGATATATTGGACTCCCCGGGATTACGAAGCAGTCGACGGTAAGAGTGCGAAGTGAAAAGAGAGATATCTTTTTGTGTGTGGACTCAAAGGATGCTGCGGTGTCTACCGATATGACCTTGAAACTGCCCCACTGAAGATCTTTCAATGCAGGGAGGATTGAGAACCAGGTATGGGAATGGATAGTGCCGCCAACTGAGAGATGCGTTAGCGTAGACCAGCTGTCAAGATTCTTTATAGGGTCTTCATGCGGAATTGTGTACTGTATCGACAGATGGCGTACTGTCGCAGGGATCTGAGATGGTAGGTCCAACTTGGCGTCTACTACGTAGTATTCATCGTCGTCGTCCTCATCTTCTTCATCGTACGCTAAGAGGCACGAGGAGTCCCATATCAATGTGTGCAACTTTGGAAGTAGGATACGTAATCCTCTTTCAACCCCATGTCGAATCAGATATGGGTAGAATAGACCGATATCGAGGTAGTGCGCCGATGACATGTAATCGAACAGGAAATCTGCAGCTTCGGAGTCCAGATGGGTTCCGAGGATGCCAGTTCTTGGCTCTACGTTTATGGGACAGATACCAAACCGGAGAAATGGTGCCATTGAGCGGTGCTTCGTCCTCCACCATTTCATAAATTCGATGTCGCGCATGAAAGCCGCCGAGTTCCTGACCAAGGGATTCCCTTCATCGTCCCATACAATTGGAAGGCGAATGTGAAGATGCGTCCAAAGGGAGGCGATTTCGAGCGCCGCTGCCTTCCAGGAGGAGCAAACATGGCAGAGCAGTAATGGCGCGGTCTTCGTGCTGGGTTGCCAGCAGTGGTTATCGTTGAGACGATCTTCAGGGAGACATTGATGGAATATCTCTCGTAAAACATCGTAGGGAATGCTTGTGAAAGGACTTCTGGTGATAGATGTGATGGACATGGAAATATCTGCCATCCATAGGGAGTTATGAGGAATGTCAGAGACTCCGAGTCGGCGTCGGCGAAAGCACTTGCGGCCAACTTGCTGTGTCAAAGCTCAACATGTTGCGTACGTAATTCCTGGCGTCTAACGGCTTTCCCCGAGCCTCTCAGCGAGCGTACATGTTGCACTAAAATATTTTTGCTCTTGTTGTCACTCTAAACTTAAGACCAGGACGTTCTATCCAAAATGAAATTGACACCCCACAGGTTGGGCCGCGAAGACCTCACGAGGAGCACACTTAGCGAGAACGATTGTAGCTTCACAGCTCAATGAGGCGCATAACAGCCTCCTTTCTCACCTCTCTGCTCGAGTGCTCCAATCGAAACGGATGACGTGGATTGATATGATACCATCGCTATAGCTGATGTAAGTATGACTGCGAGATTGAGTGTGTCGAAACGAATGCAGGGCGATGAAGTGTCAAGATGTATCAGTAGCAGAATAAAGAGAAAAGAGTGTGAGATGAAAGGAAAAAAGAAAGAGAGGGAGAACCACAGAAGAGACAGGAAAACAACCTGGTTATGTGTAAAATCAGGCAGGCAATGGGAACGCAGCAGACAAACGGGTGGACAGCTAGACGATCGGACTTAGAAGGGAGTTGCGGCATGTTCGGGCTAAGAAAAAGAGAATAATGACTGCTTAGTGTAGAGGAAGGAATAAGCGAAAGGATAACAAAAGAAAACAGAAACCAAGGAAAAGACGTTGAGAAATGTGAACGGAAAAAAGGCAGCAACACACAACAGGCGTGCCAGATATGCACATTTAAGAACCAGTGTGAGGAGTAGACGAAGCCGCCGCGTTATGGTTCATGAACGGCGGCCCCGGGAAGAACCCGCCCGGCGGGTGCCAGCTATCGCCATTCGTCGCCGGCGCGTTATTCGCCCACAGCGACCCACTCCCAATCGGCGACACGCCAGGGTGGTGCATCCCATGCAGATGGCTGTTCGTCCCGATCGGCGCCGGGATCGGGCGCGCAGGCGAGGGCGAGAACCCCGGCGGGCCCGACGCGCCCCACGGCGCCGGCTGCCCCGCGCGCGGGCTCGTCGGGGCCCAGTTCTGCAGCGGCGCCATGCCCGCGCCGATCGCGCCCACGCCCGCGCCGATGGGCGCGACGCGGCGCTGCCCCGCGGTCGACACCACCTCGTCGTCGTCCGCAGCGAGCGCGGACGAGCCGAGGAGCCCCTTGGGGCTCGGGGAGCGGCGGCTCGGCGACCCAGAGCCCGAGCTCGCGCCCTCGCCCGACCCGCCCGCGATGGGGCGCGCGATCGGTGCAATGGGGCGCGTGATGGGCCCGAGGCCGGACACAGGCGCGTCCGCCTGCGGGTTCACGAGCGCCATCGAGCCGCGGCGGCCCTGGCCGGGCGCGAGCATCGCCGGGGCAGGTGTGCTCGCGGGGGCCAGGGGCGTCTTGGGCTTGGGCGGCCCGATGGGGGAGGGGGTGCCGGGTGAGATGTTCAGCGGGCTGCCACCAAGGGGCATGCCAATGGACATGGGCATGCCGCGCGAAAAGGTAGGATCGAACGAGGAGGGGCCGGCGTTGAAGCTGCGCGCGAGACCCGACGGCGGGAGCGGCGTGCCTGGGGGCAGGTGCTGCTGGTGCTGCATGTTCGGGCTGTTGAACGGGTACTGCATGGGGAAGGCCCCGACGCGCGGGGAAAGCGCGGGCGGCGGTATCATGACAGGGCCTTGCGGGTGGCCGAACATCTGCGGCGGCAGGTGCTGGGGTAATTGCTGCTGGCCGATGTTGCCCAGAGGCGGGAGGTGGTGCTGGCGCGACATGTTGGACTGTTGCTGCTGCTGTTGCTGTTGTTGTTGCTGCTGCTGCTGCTGCTGCGGGGGCTGCTGCAACTGCTGCGGGTTCTGCGGGAGCGGGTGAGGTCGAGGAACCTGACCCTGTCCCACTACACCAGGGGGCGAGATCGCCGACGGAGTAGGAGGTACATGCTTGTTGTTGACGGCCTTCTTCGCAGGTGCGCCATTGGTGACAGTAGCCGGGTTGGGTGTACGAGGCAGCGAGGCCGTGGCAGCGACAGGTGGAACAGAGCTGGCCTTGGTGGGCGTGACGAGAGTAGGAGTCGACGACGAAGCGGAAGCATTAGCACGCACAGGCGCCTTGACACTGTTCGCTTGTGCCTGGGCGATAGCGGCGGCGCGCTGCTGCGCAGCAAGTTTCTCCTTGGCCTCGCGCTGCTCTTTCTCCTCCTTCTCCTTCGCAAGGCGCTTTTCCTTCTCGGCCCTCTCGCGCTCCTCCCGTTTCTCCTTCTCGATGCGCTCCCGCTCCGCCCGCTCCTCCCGCTCCTTCGCCAGCCGTGCCTCCCGCTCCTCCTTCGCCTTGCGCTCCTTCTCCTCGCGCTCCTTCTTCGCCCGCTCCTCCTTCTCCTTCTTCTTCTTCTCCCGCTCGAGCTCGCGCTCGCGCTCCTCCTGCTGCCGTTTTTTCTTCTCCTCCTCCTTGCGCAGGCGCTCTTCCTCGGCCTGGCGCTTCGCGGCCTCGCGCCGCTGGCGTTCGTCCTCGCGCTTTTTCCGGTTCTCCTCCTCTTGTGCGAGCTGCTTGGCCTTGAGCGCGGCCTCCTCCGCGGCCTTCTCCGCCGACTTGGCCGCCTTCTCTTCCTCCTTGGCTAATTTCTGCTGCCTGCACGCACCCAAAAATAAAACAGATCGAAGAAAAAAAAAACCAAAAATAGCGATCAGCCCCTGTCGACAGCGCACACGCCGAAGGGAACATAAGAATAGATGACGCACCGCTTCTTATCTTTCTTCTTCTGGTTCTGCGTCTGCTTCTTCATCTCACGGTCGCGCGTGGACTTGTCCTCCTCGTCGAGCTCGCGGAGGAGCTGCAGCTGGCGCTCCTGCGCGACCTTCTCGCGGTACGCGGTCAGTACGCGCTGCTCGAACATGCGCGCGGCGAAGATCGAGAACATCCTCTTGCCCTCCTCCATCTTCTGCTCCTCCGTCATCGGCTGTGAAAAAGAGATAGAAATACAGAGGCGTGTAAGTTAGCAGATCTGCGGAGGCAGTTGGGGGCGACGGCGGCGTACCTCTTCCTCGTCGTCCTCTTCGTCCTCGTCCTCGTCCTCGCTCCCGCCGGCGTCGTCCTCGCCGTCCTCGTCCGCCTCGCTCCCCTCGCGGTCCTCGTCGCTCTCCTCGTCGCTCTCGTCCTCGACGTCATTCGCCGCCTCCTCCTCGCGCTGCATGCGGCGCTCCGCGAGCTGCTCCATCATCTCCAGGAACTTCTGCCCGTCGTTCTTCAGCAGGTCGTCCGCGACGGTGAGGATGTTGCCCGGCCCTGCAGCGGGTAGCGAAGTGTCAGCGGGAGGTGCAGCAGAAATGGGAACAAGGCAATTGTTTTACGTACCGGTGACGGTTAGGCTGTTTCCGATGTTGAACAGCCCGTCGCGGCCCTTGCTCGGAGGGGCCCGCCGCCCGTTGGCTGGCGGCGGTGCGCGCCTGTTGGGGTCGAGCGGCTGGCCCTTGGGTATGCGGTCGCTGGGGAGCCGGCGCCCTGCCGGGTCTGGCTGGTCGACTTCGTCCTCGTCCTCTTCTTCTTCTTCTTCCTCCTCGCCCTCCTCCTCCTCTTCCTCCTCTTCCGCGCCCTCCTCCTCCTCCTCTTCCTGGTCTTCGTACTGGTCGCCGTCATATTCCTCCTCCTCCTGCTCTTCCTCTTCTAGGTCGCTTTCCTTGCCGGGCGGTGGGTGGTGATGGGGGTGCGGGTGTGGATGCTGTTGTTTGCGGCCATTGGTGACAGGGGGCAGGAGGGCTTGGGGTGGCGGACCGCGGTGTGGGACTTGGTGCTGTTGCTGCTTCGCAGCGCGGGCCCGCTTGGGGTGTGCATGGGCGGCGGCGACGACGGCGCCGTTCTTGTCGAGCTCTACGCTGCCGGGAAAGGGGCCGGGGCCTGGCGGCGGGGGGATGGTGCCACCGGACGAGACGTAGCGCTGCTGGTAGTTCGCGTACTGTTCTAGCTCCTCGTAATAAGCATCGTACAGTACCTCGAGCTCTTCCTCTATTGCATTCCTGTGTGGTTTGAAGCAGGATCGTCCGGTGATCGGGGGGAGATCAAGAGATACAGGGAGGGCATGGAAAGCAAGCAGAGAGCAGCGTCAGCAACGGTGGTGACAGCGGAGAGCGAGAAAAATAGAACAAAAAAAGGGGGACAACGTGGTGGGGGAAAGGGCACGCACCGCTTCCTGCCACAGACCGCACAGGAGCAGCTGTGCTTCTGCTGCTCCTTCATTTTCTTGAGGACGGTGTCCTTCTCGATCTTGACGAGATTCCGACGTTCCTGCTCGCCGAGCCCGAGCCAGAAGTCCTTGATGCGTTCGCGCTCCTCGGTGGTGCTCGTGCTCCATATCTTGTTGGCGTTCGCCTTGCCCTTCTGCGCGGCGGTGGGGCCTGTGCTGCCCGCAGCCTGCGACCCCGCGCCGGCTGCGGCCGCCCGCCCCTTGGCGGCGGTGCCCGCGGTGGACGTCGGGGGCGATGGGTGGCGATGGGGCTGCGGGGGCGGCTGCTGGGCCTGCTGCTGGGTGTAGACGGGGGCCTTGGAGGCGGCGCGTGCGCTCTTGGGCTGCTGCTGGGGCGCGGGGGCGGTGGTCTGTGCGGGCGGATAGCTCATGGGCTTTTTTCCGATGGAGATGGAGGACGGGGGCGCTGGGGGGCCGGCGGGCGCTGCTCTGCTCACGGGCATGGCAGGAGGACAACCAGGTAGCGATTGGTCAGCCCGGCCAAATTTTCCCATTTCCCTCCCCGGACATGCCCATATCGGGCCACTCCCGGCCCCGCGGGCGCGCTTGCCTCTTTCGTCGCCCGCAGTCCCCACGACTTGCTATAGCTACCATATTCTATCTTCTTTCTATCTGACTCGATTATCGCGCGTCTTCCTTGTTCCTTACTAGGGGACGATCGATCGTGGCTGTTGACTCTATACAATTGTCTAAAGGTAATACCCAGGTGAGGCAACAAAGCGGGTGCAGCCGTAGCGTTATATTAAAAGCGCGCATTGAAAAATGATCTATGACTCCCATACTAAGGGCCTTTCAAGCTCGGCCTGATCCTTGTACTGCTTTTAGCAAAGAACAAAAGATTTCTCAAAAACGGGCGAAATCGAAGCTAACGGACATCAACCGAATCCGATACCTCGCGAGCGCTGTCAATGATCAGGGTCAGGTTGCCTCAATGCGCATTGCGTATGCGCCGTGCGCTCGTGCGTCGTCAGACCAACTCAGACGCGCCTAAGTAATAAAGCTCACACGCTCGGTGGCACTTGCGCAAAGTGCCGGCGGCATCAAAAATACAGAATTTGTTGAACATCAGAAAGTTTGTCGAGCAATAAGTATGACCGACACGATTGAAACTAACGCCTACCCTCATTGCTTTGCATCTACACCGCGCGGCGCGCGGTAGACATCTCTGAGGCTCGCACATAGTGAGAGATCTTGGGCCCATGATTTCCAGGGCGTGGATATGCACTGCTCTCTACAAAAAGGCGTAAGTACGCTGATTGGCGCACCAACTTATATAAGGAGACGCCGACTTCTTTGTTCTCGTATGCGCATCTCGGCGGTGACGGTTAGTGTTCTGAAGAAGACTGGATCTTTCATGCAAGGAGCGCATAAGTGAGTACGTTTTGGATACTCCCTCAGGCGCGAACTGTCTTCGCAAAAGACCCATTCATGTTCATCAAACTGCTCCGGCCCAAGTCCTATGAACACAAGATTATCAGTCTCCTACACCAGCAATCCGAGCCATGGAATGAAGCCAATTTTGCCTGGCGTCGTTCCTGTATCGTCCTCTTCCTAATGATACGTACCATTTTGTGGTCTTTTCCAAGGTGAACTCCACATATAACTATCTCATGCTACATCTCAAACGGTACCTCGTTCTAGATGCGATAAAGGTATGGAGACAAATCCTCCTAGGTTAATTCAAGTAAGGCAGTACAGTACTGGACATTATTCAATGCGTACTGAGCAATACAGAGGCTGCCGCATATTTGACGAAGGCCTGATCTACGAACAACTAGTATACAGAGAAAAAATTCCACCAGTATCATTCGACGTCCACAACCCAAGGGTGATCCAGCAACTCCCTCGCAGTCAATCGATTTTTGGGATCAATGGTTAGCGTGTAGTTCAAGAAATCGATGAACACAGCAATGTCATCGACCTGATCCTCCATAGAGTAGCGAGCTACTAGTGCAGGCACCACTAGCTCAATCAGTGACGTCGAAAAAATCCCAGCGCCACGCAGTAACGAGCCTGGTTGAGAAAGGAATACAAAACATGTTATTCGAGCCGTTTATGCATTGAAAGGTTGCTTAACCGACCTTTATCGTCGAAGTAGAGATTCGACTTTGACCCTCGCGCCAGAAATTCGGGGCTGAAGTCACCGTACTCTAACTCTAAGGACGCAATCTGAGCTAGATGCGTCTCAACCGGGCTCAGTTGATTTTTCTCATTATCAAGATGAGGATTGAATAATGGCCAGGTCGTAGCCAATTCGTAGATCTAAAGAGCTGATATCAGACTAGAAAAAATCAAGATTTATGTATATTCACCAGACAGCCCAAGTTCCAAATATCGGCCTTTGTATCCCATTCTGCTCCGATGAGCACCTCGGGGGCCCGAAGGCACTCAGGTTGGATCAAACCCGCAGCGCGATTTGACATCATATTCGCTACAAGAAAGATTTGAAGTCAGACGCTTTCCATCATATCTCGCTGTTGGATTACCTGCGCCGAAATCGGAGAGTTTGAAAGTTGCATGCCTTAGATCATCTTCGTTGAGTGTGATGGTCGACTCAGGCGGGTTGCCTGCCACGAGTATATTGTCACCTTTGATATCTGAGGAGGCCTCAGAAAAATGAATACTTGGAAGCGGCCGAGAAAACCTACCAGCATGAATAATATCGCACTCATCATGCAGGTATTGAAGGGCGCGTAATAGCTGCTTAGAAAGTCGCGCGAGTAACGAGAAGGGTATGGTCCTGGAATATGCGCGATATAGGCTGAGAACGTCAAACTTCATAACCTCCAAGACGAGACAGATATGATCTCCGTTGGGGCCTTGATGAGTGAAGTTGTCGAGGAGCTGGCAAACATGGCGGTAGCCATCGGACTGAGCGTTCCTTTCTTGGATGACCTTCAGCATACCAAGCTCATCCCAAACTTTCTCGTTCTTTTCTTTGTCTGATAGTAATGCTACTAGAACTTTCAGGGCAGCCATGCTTTGGTTTCTATGTATGTAAGACGTGAGTTCACAACCAAGATGCAATCGAGCCAAGCACGAACTGTATGTCACGGACGAGCCATACCGTAGAGTACTTACCCCATCCCAGCTTTCGAATAACTTCGTATCGTTGATTATAGATCTCACCGACGATGACAGGGTGATAGCCGCCAGATTCATAATGATGCTGAGGCTCCGAATTAATATCAGGAGTGAAGACAACTGAAAGTTTGGAGGTATCATCATCAGGACTAGACATGATAGATCTCGAAAAAATCAGTCGAAGAAGGAGACACTGCAAGCTGTTGTCTGTCCTCGCCAAGTCCTCGTTGCTGTTAATGCCAATCTGATGGCCCATCATTCGGCGGAATATCGGATCAATTAAAATGTTTCTGAGTCAATGTACCTTGTGCTGCCACCAACCAACACCCAACTGCCACCTACGAAATAACTGATACATGCATTCTTTCGAGCTACGCATCCCTCCTGAGCTAGCAGAGTCTGTCATAGACGAAGTAACTGCTTTCTCCCATACGCCGACATGCACTAGCACCCTATCGTCCCTCGCCCTCGTGTCACACGCATTTCGGCATCGAGTGAACAAACACAGATTTCGAGAAATCACTCTTATCCGCACAGACGAAGTTCGCGTGTTTGCTTTTTTACTCAAAAGTGACTCAAGATTGTGGCCACAAGACGAGGGGTTGCATGCTTACATCCGAAAAGTCAAGATTTTCTTAGGGGGAAGCCGACATGGAAACATGGATGTTTTGCCGATGCTGAACAGCGGCTACATGAAATTCATCCTTGATAAATTATTTCGCAGATATACTCGAGACCATGCACCTGCACTATCTTTTTCCTTGGTTTGGGGTGTCGCGGTGGGATGCGAAAGGCTCAGCGATTCTGACGAACAGTATCAACTCGACTGGGAGGAATTAAATGATGATCTCCAATCGTCATTCCTGAATATGGTTCAAGAGTCTTGTTTGACTGACCTGCATGTCTTGTCTTTGGACAATATACCGAGGGACCTTGTTCATAAATGCGACATCTCTACTCTCAGTTTTGTTAATGTTACATTTGCCTCATCGTTGGATCTGGACCAATCCACGGCAGGTATCTTAGATTCTTGGCATCTTGAACACATCAATGAATTCACTACCGACCACTCTACCTCACCCATGGACTACATTGGCACTGTTGCCTACCATGCATCACCATCCACCCCGATTTTCCCAAATTTGAACCATCTCGTCTGCTGTATTTGCGATGACAAAGAATATGAAATGACCGTTGCGCTTATGCAACGTGCAACCATGCTGGATACTCTTTCATTGACATTACTCGGTAAGTCATAAATAATAATCTTTCAATCAAGCCAAAACTAATAATCCCAAACTTTACAGAGCCAACGAAGCGAGCGAAGCATTTATGCTACGATCATTTTTTGAACTTGGAAGCCCTCACAGTGTCATACTATAACCCTTTGCGACCATTCGCACCGAATTATCCGGAACTGGTCCACAACGTTATCGACGTCTTCAGGCCTACCATCCCTTCTGTTCGACAACTGTCTCTTGGTTTTACGGTCTTTTCAGTGAATGACTGTTCGACTAATCTCGAGACAATCTTTAGACATCATGACTTTTCCACCATCGATGACTTCCTTGCGAATTCTCTACCTCCTACTCTCGAAATTCTTCATATTTGTATCAGTGTGGTCATGACTACATGGACGACCGAACGTTGGGTTACCGAAAAATTTCAAGAGGAGGGCAGCAAGTATGCGCGTAAATTCTTTCCTCGGCTTTCAAAGCTATCCATCTTTTCCATCATGACTAAGGCAAATACATATCGGTATATCGATGAAGAACATTACTCCAGCCACCCAGGGTATAAGTGGAAAGGTATCTGGGGCATAACAGAAGATTGATTCATAGTGGCAGCTATCTTACCCGTGTTTAAACAGAAATATATTTCGTATAGAATGCTTTCTGCATTCTAAGTTATACTGAGTGATCCTGTGTTCATGGTGAGCTACTGAAATCCTAACCACATATTTGGTAGCATCCGTATACATTCCAGATTCCTATATGGAGTACAGTAATTCGGGGCGAGTGTGCCGCTTGTCGGTCTTACCGCGTTATTCGTGCTCAGGCGCTCAAGGTAACAATCAAAATAAACACAGTTTTTGCACATCGATTATTGATTGGGCGCTCACGGATAGAAGCTTACATAGGATCCGAATGACTATTGTCCGAATGTAAAATAACGATATCATAGAATAAAGACATCAGCTGGGACTAGCTCTATATATTAGACGCGACTGCATAGGCTGCTTGAGCAGAAGAGGTGGAGATGAGATGAGATGAGGGTGCGAAAACGACTATGTATGCATCAAAGCATCATATACAGTCTGCGAACAATGCCTAAATGGCAGGCTCACATCCCATAAGGCAAAGCAAATCATCAATCACCTACACGGAGGGATTAGTTAGTCCTGATAAGCACCCCATGCTCATGATGAATACCGATTCTCCCCGAACCCATTGTTCCTCAACATCGGACTCGGCAAGCCCCGCTCAATTCGACTATCGTCCACCGACCCCGTCCTCGCAACATTCATATTCACCATCATCCCTTGCCTCCCTTGCTCCATCCCGTCCATCGACCTCCCACCCAGCCCCACGTCCGTGCCATCGTCCATATCGTCATCGCTATCCGCAGGCGTTCCCGCGCCACTCGCGCCCGCGCTCCCGGTGCCCGAGCCCCCAATACCACCCAGGCCCAGCCCAGCCGATCGCCGCGCACGGCGCGCGTGGAACGTTCTGCTCGCAGTGGCGTTCGAGAAGATCGGGAGGAGGTAGCGCTCATCGAGCGCCTGGAACCACTTGCCGTCCTCCCCGACGTTCATGCCGAGGGTGCCCGCGCGGGGCGGGTGCGTCCCGTCGCTCGGACCAGGCACTCCACCAGAGGTGGGAGTAGGGGCAAGTGGAAGGACCTCGCCGCCATCCGAATCGTATGACTCCGACGAGGAAGTGGAAAATGGCGGGTTTGCACCTAGAGGCGTGACGGGTGAAAGGGGTGGCTGCTGGTTATTCTGATAGTCCCGCAAGTGGTTGTTGTTTTGATATTGGTGGTTATATGCACGCGGAGCGTAGTGGGTACCGATACGCGCTGCTCCCCCACGCCCAGCGCCAAGGACGGACGGTTCGTCCTCCATAAACCTGTACCACCGCGCTCCCCCACGGCTCGCAGCATTCCACGCACTGCGTGTGGGTGGATACACGGGCTCCTCTTCGTCGGAGCTTACGCCTGCATCGTCCTCCACGCCCGTCCGAATGCCAAGTACCTCAAGCATCCGCGCCGTTGTCCCACCAAAGAGAACGACGGTGAGCACGACGACGATAAGGACAGTTGTGCGCATCATCTGTGCGTTGGGCCCCTTGAAGCCCGCAGCAAGAGCGACGCCGACTGCGCCGCGGAGGCCAGCCCAGAAGAGCATCATCTGATACGAGTGGGGCAGCTCTTCCGTGCGCTGGCCACGAACGTGCCGGTGGAAGAGGTTGATTCCCTCCGAGAGCGGGAACACTGCGGCGTAGCGCGTGAAAACTACGGAGATGGTGGTGATGAGGATGAAAACAGGTTTCACATAGCCGAATATGGGTTCCGTCAGAGGAGCGCCAGTAAAAAGGGACATGCCGAGGTATACGAAGATGAAATTCTCTGAAAGTTGCGCCAGCGTGGAGAAGATATACTTTGTCGCTCGCTGTGTACGACGCGACATGGTGTGGTACGCGTAGTGTTTTAGCGTGATGCCGCAGAAAAGGAGCGAGACAATGCCTGACATCGATAGTCCGTTCGAGAAGAAGTAGCAGGTGTAGGCACAGAGGGCGACGAGGCATGATTCGATGGATGGATAAAGATGTAGGTATGAGTGCTTGAGCATTAATGACGTTGCGAGTCCGAACGCTACGCCGAGCGCCATCGAGACGCTGAACGACAGCAAGAAAATACCAATACCATGGAAAATGGATCGCAGGTACACATCTGTGCCATGGAACTGGCTCAGTGTCCTGTGAAAGTTCAATAAAACCCCAAAGACAGAAAATAAAATACGAATCACTTACTCATACATAACAATACTCACGGCATCGTTCAATAAGCTCTCGCCAAAAATAACGGTGTACAGCTTCGGGTCGACTTTGTACTGGTTGAAGATTGCGAGAATGGTGACAGGGTCCGTCGCGGAAAGCGTCGAACCAAAGATGAGGCATTCGATAAGCGGTAGCTTGTCCGTATCAATGCCCAGATAGGAGTATATGTATACAAGAACGCTATGCCGCAAGTATAAAGCACGAATCATAAGGGAGCCATGGCAAAACGTACCCGACGCCGACGGCTGAGATGAAGGTTCCGAGGAAGGCAAATGTAAGGATGGAGCCAAAATTGCGGAAAAAGTTGTCCTACACAGGATTAAGATAATTCCGTAAGAAGAAGAAGAAGAAGCGCGACCGACCTGCTTGAGCTCATATCCCGAGTTTAGAATAATTGGAGGTAACAGCAGGTTGAAGAATATCGTGTGCTTGAATGTCTGCACAATAGTTAGCAAGCATCCCACTCCCATATCACTCATTGCCATCCTCCACAACTGCTATTCATGAATCCATTCAACTCACCAGCATCTCCCTAATCATCTCGCCCGGCGCAATCCTCACCACCAAACCAACAAACATGCCCGCAAAGATCGACACGAGCGTCTCATGGACCGCGCGGATGCGCTTGATCTGGAGGTAGTACGACGTGAGCAGCGAGAGGATGAGCAGCATGCACACGAGGAACAGCGACCACGACGAGTAGTACTCTTCCTCTGCGACAGGCTCTGAAGGCGCCGGGGTCTCGTTCTGCAGCATATCCAGGGGCATTTTGAAGGCCATATTCATTGGCGTCTAAGATATGCGTGGATACGTGGCGAGTTTTGATATGGTGCCCGAGGCGTTGGAGACCCGGTTAAGGTCTACACGCTGGCGGTTTGGGGCAGCGGCGACGAGGATGTCGTGGTGGCGGTTTGGAAGGGATAGGTTACGTAATGCTCCTACAACGCTGTATGTTGTACACAACACTACAATACTGCGGCGCGGCAATTAAAGGCATTGTCAATTTGACCGAACATATCGAATTGCTCAGAGTTTGCTAGGCTTCTGGCGATAATGAAATGTGTCGGCGCTACTCATATGACAGACCAGCAAAATATATAAATGAGTGAGGGGTTAGCAGGACGGATAAATTACTTTTATGTAGTAGATCTATGTGTATTAGTTTATTTCAGAGTCAATCTTTGCATCCGCCACTAGCCCCAGGATCAACATGCCCATTATCTCCGCTTCTGTTGCTGTTGCTGCTGAAGCTTACCCGCCTCGATAAAATCGCTCACTCCTTTGCGCGCGTAGGCCAGGGTTTCAAAGGGAGAGGGGAGTTTGCCCTGTTTGTTGCGGGGAACAATGGGAATATCAAGGGCGCGACGTACGGAAGGGCGTTGCAGAACAACCGTTTGCAGGAAAGTGAAGGTGGATGTCGTGAGCAGAGAGACCACGAGAGCCTATAAAGAGTATGAGCTGATGTACAGGTATGAGAGCAGGATACTCACCCCACTGAAATCAGTCATAACATAAAAACCCATCACAGAGAAGATGCGCAGGAAGTTCATGAGATGGCCCATACCTGGGCGAGCGTCCAGCGTCATGTCCTTTGCAGCGACCGAAATCTGCAAATTCACCAGTGCACAAAGCAAAGCGGGCAACATATACGTAGGGTCGGGTACCGTCAAGTCCGGAATGAGTGCGAAGCCACTCTGCTTGAGCTGTTCCAAAGGAAGCAAGCCCATTTCCCTAACAGCGAAGAACGTGCCCAACGTGATAGGGAGCTGAACCAAACCAGCTAAGCCAGCAAATGGGTTGATACCGTGCTTCTTGTTGAACGCAGTGGACGCCGCCTGGGCACGGAGGAGCTGGAGCTGGTTCTTGGACTTGTATGCTTCCATCACATCCAGGCGGTGCTTTTCTATGGCGGCCTGGTGGGGTTGCATGCGGGCGGACGCGCGCAATGCGAACACCGCGAATGGGACGCAGAGAGCGCGCCAGAAGGCAGTGCCGGCAACGATGGTCCAGAACCATGGCATGCCAGTGGCGACATTGATGAGCTCCATGGACCATTCCACGAGGCCTGAGGGCGACCAGCCACCGAGTCCCATGGCGGCGAAGTCTCCGTATTGGAGCGGTGGGGGTACGTTGGAAGCAAGGGTATCAACCGTGTCGTTAATCAAGGATGTGGCATCGAGGCCAACTTCGGGTGTCGGTCCCTCTGGGATATCCGAGCTCGAAGGCGGGGTTGAAGTAGAAAGGGACCGAAATGCAAAAGGTGCACCTACACGGTTCGCACGGGAGTTCTGCTGAATCTGTGTTCAGAGTATCCGACATTCGTAGAAGACTATTTCTCACTTGAAGTAATGAAGAGAATAAGCGCGTATTCGCATTTGAGCGACGCAAGAGCAGTGAAGAGCTAACAATTCCGATAGCCGCTCGTCAGCAAACAAAGTTGACACGCAACTATGCTACGCACCTCAACAACGCCCCTTTCCGCACACCCAATCCTACAAAGGCCATTCTACTGGTCCACGAGCCGCCCAGATATGCTCGACAATGATGGAGGTTGTGCTACTAACACCCGGAGGTCCTTGAAGCAAGTCGAAGTGAAAATTCAAAGATTCTAATTTCTGAAAGAATAGAAATTGCGGGTTGATTCCGATCACGTGTTGTGCCGGCCCGGCCCGGAGTCCCTGGAGTTCGACCACTGGCCTCACCTTGGCCTCACCACGCCTCGCTCTTTCCAGCTTGTCACCACATTGATAACCTCTCGATCTTCTACAATTCATTAGGTTCTATGAACGGCAAGCACTTGTGCTAGGCATATAAAAGAAATGAGCACTACCGGAACACATCGAACATATAGGTACGTTGAACCATGTGGAGCAGCTCGCGAGCAAGGTCGCCATTTGGCTGCATTTTGGCTGAAATGCTGTCTATGTGGACAGAGGCCATCGCCGGAGATCATTTCAAGCTGCAGATGTCAACGAACTTGTCGAAATTCGAGCACGTCAGCGGACATTCCACGGAGCTTACAGCCGCACGGCGCTCAGCTCTTTGGGGTATGCGTTGACCATTTTGCGGCTGTTCGATCCTGATTTTCATCGAAGTGAGCTGCATTCTGCCATCATAAAAACTCATCCGCCTTACATTCATATCTTACGCACTCTGCGTTGACAATTTTTTGTGCCAACATCCCACTGTATTTCATGCAATGCTTATTTTCTATCTTTAGTTGGCCTCCTCTTCGCCATCTTAGGTGGCCTTCTCTTTATTGTAGCCTACTTTCGCTCGCGGCACTCCACGCATGACTTCGCGGATCGGCACAAGGAGTCGCATCTGCTCGACGTCGCGATCCAGACCAAGGGCCAGGAGGGCACGCGTGTTTTCGGGCGCCCGTTCGTCACTGCAGGCTGGATTGTAATCCAGGTGACCGTCATTGTTGCTGCAGTAGAGATTGCCCTTCTCGCGTTGATCTTTCGACATCCAATTTCGGTGCGCTCGCTTTTCACTGGGATGGAGTAATGCTTTGCTTGACTTTTTTGGCACAGAAATGAAGGACCTTGTTACCGGTTTTTGCACGCAACCACTCGATGCAACCGTGATGCGTGCCCATGCTCTGTGCCCACACTCTATGGAGCTCTAACGTCTTTCAAAGGGATGTCCTATGTAAAGTCATCATGATATCATAGCCTCCAGGATACATGTAAAACCATCCTGACTTCCATCTTGTTTATTCACTCCTCTAGTTCTCACATATGGTAGTAATCTGGAATCGAAGTCGTTTAGCGCTCAAGTGCAATTGGAAACAAAAATCCCATAATTCACGACACTTTATCAACAAACATGGAGACCATCGATCATCATCGTACACTAACTACTGCTTCGGTTACTATTGGGTCTATGGGGAGTATCAACATCAATGACTTCAACCGTTGAATCCCCTATATATTCCTCGAGAGCTGTTGGCTCAGTAATATCAATCACAGAATCCCCACTCGTCCGCACATCATCTCCACTATCGACAGGACCGATTGCAGGCGCTCCTTGCGGGATAACCTTATTGCTCGACTCGGATGTTGGAATTTGATTTGCTGTATCACATCGCACCGCGGCTGAGTCAACAGCAGCGGAGGCTGTGGCACTTTCCAGAGAATTATGAGACGCTACAGCCAACGGTGGCGCGAGATGACAATTCGGATCATCTGCTCCGTTTGACGGGAGTCCTATAGATATTAATTTCCATCTTGAGTGGCACGAAACATGGGAGGTAAAATAGGAGGACCTTGTTCTTGAACAAAGCAACATCGTCGCCAGAGCATCAAATAATGCGTCCCACCACTCTTCAGAAAATCTGCCTATCGATACCAATTTTCGATTGGAGAATTGGTCGTGCCCATAAATTGTGCTTCGATTGGCTCATTCTTTCGACCAGACGTCCATGTTTTGTAATTCTGCAATGCATCAAACATATTGTGGAACTCTTGACCAAGAGGGGCATATTCCCGCCTTCGAAAGACATGTCCTCCATAACAAAAGTTCCTGCGTAAACATGGACGAAAGATAAAACAAAGGGCAAGGTGTGTCCTCTGATGATGATTTCGATACTTTGTTATCCAGATATTTGGCCACAAATTCGAAGATTGAGCTGTACTGTTTAGAGATGACTTCTTCGTCCTTCTGGTCGGAGATATTGGCTTTCAACTTGGCGAGTCGGAAACTCTTCGCAATTACCATAGCCAAGGGCTGTACAACAGATACAAATTTCTTGCCTATGTAGTATTCCGAGTTTGTTAACTGGGCTTCTGTAATACGATTGGAAGCAACTGAGCGGAAGATAGTGTTGAGAAGGCTTGCTATATCTAAGATTTGACCAAATAAAGACTTGCGATTATTTTTTCTTCAATGACGTGATATGGAGAACACTCACCAGAGTAATCATGATCTGCATCAGATATATCAGACAAATAATCCAACATGCTGTCGTTTGAAGTGGGAAGCGACTAGGTGTCAAAGGCTCGATATAACTTGTTAAAAGATATTTATGGTCCGTGACCACAATTCGAGTCGGTGGCGACCAAAAGCTGGAACTGATGATTCATGTGTCTCCAAGAGCATAGAAGAAACCGAAGCATCTGATCTTCATGAAATAAAGAGAGTGATGAGATGATGAGTACGTCATATATTCGAAGTCGAATTCTTCCATATTAGAAAATCGTTCCCACTTGTAGTGTCACCATGGTAAAGGAACGTTGCAGTAGAATTAGAATTTGAATAATTTTCCTGCAATTGTTGGAAGTAATTATCGCGGCGATCAATGCGAGTATGTTCCGAAAATTCCTGTTTGTTCCATATAGATGAAGAAATCTCTTGAAAGCAATAATAAGCCGCAATCAGGAATAGTTCCGTATGTTTGGGGCTTGGGCCCTCTTTCACGACGTCCACGACACAGCAGGTCACATCGCTCAGAGGGAATTCTTTTTCCCAACTTTGCCGGTGTTCGAACAAACACGGATCTTTATCAAAGATGAACTGGTGGCATGCATCTCGCAATGAAAGCCATTCCAAATCGAAGTTATAGGTTTCCTGATCCCAGATAACATACAAGTGCGGCACCAAGTGCTGGCGGTCAGCTGGTTGGTCTTTGTAGGTCGGTTTGTCGCTATAAGGATCTTCCGGGAAGATAGAATATCGGGGGAAAACAAAGGAAAATGCGCGGAGAAGGATCCTAAATAGACTATGGAAGGCATATGATTGGGGAGACCTGAAAGCACACGGACTTGGAATTTTATCGCGCGAATAGAGGCCAGTCAAAAATGAAAGTGCTTGGAATGTCGGGAAGGCTGTAGTAGCAGCAAGGAAGAGGAGTGTGAGCCCGATGATAATAGAGATTGGAATTGTAAGCTTTAATCCAAGAGGTAGCGAAAAATCAACCAATCCGGCAAGGAATAAGACCAATGCGGTTTGAAGGAGCAAGGGAAGACCTGCGAATATCTGCGGTACATGCCATGTTTCTATGGCCTCCGACCGCATATTGAGTATTGCCAAGGTTTCTTTCGCAGAATATCCGGTATAGGATTGATGTTCACGAAGCCATTGGAGAGCGATAGTACCGGCGAGAACGGTTGTTAGGCTGAGGATGAGGCTAAGGAACCAAAAGACATTAATTCGGACCGAGGAAGGTGTCTGTACGAAAGAAGTGGCTATCGATGCTGGGTAATCAGAGGGAAACAATGGAGAAGAGTCGTTGAGGTTGTTGGCAATATGGAAGAGCAAGCTGATGATAGCGTCATTTGGATTTGGCTGCAGAAATTTGTATGACTCGATGACGAAGGTTGTGACTACAGCGGAGAAGAGCCCAGCCTTCAAGGGATACTACTGTAAGTACCCAAATACGTGTAAGTGATGGGAGAAGACTTACGAAGATCAAGAGTGTTTGGACCTCCTCCTTCCATGAATCGCAGCGCATCTTATCGGCTTCTAGCTGAGGCGTCAAGAGGATCGCCCATGGATCGCCATCCGGCTTTGGAGGAGCATGCTTGTACGGGTCGTTTGGCGGGAAGTTCCCTTTGCCCTTCACAAACTTACAGTGAGATTTCGGCCTTGTCCAGATAACTCTGGTGCTCACCTTCATTGACTCAAGGCTTGGGTTGGTCGTTTGATTTTAATGGTTTATATTCTGAAAGGAAGCTGAGTTAATTGCAGTAAATTTCACATATATACAAGAAAGCAGAGCATAGCTTTGCTTACAGCTGTGCACTGATGCTGTGAAAAGCTGTGGAACACGTTCTGGTTGATTATCAACGGGGATCAGACGTGCGTCTTCACAGACTTTGATGATGATCACACGCCTTTCACATATATATACCTCAGTGTAATCATTTTGGTGTCTCCAGCTCAGCCTCCAGAATCCAGATTGATATATTCCTTGTATACTGCTACATATTTTCCGTCGACATTCTCCAACCTCACTTGGATAGAATTGCATTGCCTTGGGTATTCATAATTGAACTCCATATTACTTTCTTGGCGGGGCGGGGCCCGGGCCCATGGCAGGTACTTATTCTGTTGATTTTTGGAAGGTTAACGGAAAGGTTTGATAGAAAGTTTGTGTGTAGACTGAGAGCGGAGAGCGGAAAAACAGGGCATCCACGATTCCACGTCGTCGTTTCTCGGCTGGTGCGTCTGATATTTCTCCAAGAAGGCCCGACGGACATACTCGTTGATTCCAGCTTGGAGGAACACGAGAAAATGAATACGAAGGTAGCAAAGCAAGAGCGAGAGAGAGAAAGAGAGAAGGAAATCAAAGAGAAACCAGAAATCGTGGGCGGGCTACAGAGCGTAAGGAATTAATGTCAATCGTAAATCGACAGAACCTAGGAATAGAAAGCGTGCATTTGGCCCAAATGATGAGTGGGATCGCGAAGGTATTCATCATACACATCGATATTTATAAAGCTTGTTGTGGTAAAATAAGAATCAAGACGAAGAAGAGGAATGCCGAGGGCGCTAGCCAAGATACGACTCATGCAGGGAGGAGGATGTAAAAAGATGAAAATTACAAGTGTCCAGTTAGATTAATGAAATGTGGTTATTCTGCGAAATAATCGGGCTACCAGGCGATGATTCGGAGATCCAGATATGGGCGTATACGTATGTTCATGTGATGCGGGGCATAATAGGCGGAAGGCGAGAGCTGGGTGCCAAGCTGCTGGGCATGAAGATCATTCTGGGCGGTGTTTGGCATTGTCGTATCGCGCGGGCGGTGTTGTTCTAATTGTACAGTGATGGAGAATGGTGATGTGGAAAGAGTCGAACGGCCAATAATGAATGGGCGGGAATAGGGCCAAAATAGGACGAAGGGCGTGGGTCTGGAGGAAAGAAAGGGGAGGGAGGGAAAACGATTAAGAGCGTATGTTGGAAACCATTATGGTGATGGGGGATAAGATGAAGATGATGATGATATGGATGCCGAGCAGGACGATAGTAGGAAAACATCAGAAAGATGAAAGATGATTGAGATGATCCAAAAAAAAAAGAGGAACGGCAGTGTGGAGAAGATAGGCAGTTATTAATGAAGCGGTCAAGATAAGAACAGACAAGTCCCAGAGCAGAGAAACACAGAAATAGAGACGCGCTACATAAGATCTGCGCGACGCAGATGTTCCCGCAGGATTGATTCCTCGACTGATAAGAGAAAGCGTCGTTAGGGCGTATTCAAGGCGGCATGAGAACCCGAAGCAGAATATGACTGACCTGCACCCAATGTCACCGCCGTCGACCGAGTATCCTTGATTAGGGAAATAAATCAGAATGGAAGCACGGAAAAGATAAAATAAACTTACAATCACGGATGTCAGATGGACATAAAATGGTCGTTGTATGGGAGAAGAATTTCGGGATATCTCTTTAAAGTGCTGTTGAAAATCTGAGGAAACCAGTGAGAATGTCCCGTTAGGTCAAGTACATTAGATTGAGGAATTGTTCAAGCTCCTACATTTCGTCGCTGTCGGCAGATCGTTCTTTCTATCTCCAAAACTTGGTACGGAATCGCGGATCCGTACTCCTCGTTGAAGTTTAGCTTGAAGAAGATCGCATTTGTTGAGGACTAGAATGCAAGTAAAGTTATCAGCGAGATTCGTATGCAGGATCGAAGAAATGAGGTAAGAAAGCTCGAAAAATAGACGCACAGAGAATGATTTGTGTACGCGACAGTAATTTGCATGAACACACTGATCGCCAAAGAAGGTAGCTATCCTCTAGTCTGTTGACCTTGCGATCCTCCGCTAATTTCTCATCAAATGGAGAGACTATAGATGGGATGATCAACGCTGTTTCAGAACGAGGGGACTATGTTGACTTACTTGGGCTATACGAAGTCATCATGGAGAACGATTTTGAGAACCAAGATGATGATAAAATAATGATCGAGGACCAAAAACACTCACGCGAGGAAGATAATAGCATCCACTGAGTGAAAGGTGTTAGAATTACCCGAGTAACTTAGGCATGAAGGAAAAGGGACGTACCATCGTCAAAGTATGGATACCAGGCACCTCTCTGCATACATTTTTAGGTCACTGTCGTGACGTTCTCAGTCGAAAGAACCACTTACACTACCCCGAGTACCACCAACGTCGTATAGTCTCCATTCCTGTCCCATCGTACGCCCTAGGTGGCGGGAAGGTTATGATCCTTTCCAAGGATAAATAAAAACCATGTGGACATACCGTGGTCAAAAATAAATCTGTATTCTTGAATGCCGAGCGTTCTCAAGCGCGCTCGAATCACATCATCATCCGTCGGTTGATAATCGCGGCGCGCGATACGATCCGAATCGTTGATGAAGCTTTATATGTAGAGCGTTCAGTGATGGCGTATAGTGTATCGGTACGCAAAAAAAAAAAAAAAAAAAAAAAAAAAAAAAAAAAAAAAAAAAAGAAAAAGACTTACAAACCAGGAGCATCCTCCAGCCGTACCTTTCGTCGACTCAGCATCTCTCCCACGATGTCGTCTTCCCAGAGCTCTTTGATGTCCTCTCTACACGATGCAATCATATCCAAAATCTCCTCCTCGGTGTCCCTTACCGAATTTGAATCGATTGGACTGCCGTTCCCATTCCATTTCCATTTCCATTCGCGTACACATTCCCATTCTCCTGCCGCCCGTTACTAGGAGCGTTCCGGGTAGTGCGGAACCTGTCGAAGGCGGATTTCCATCCATTGGAGGAGTTGATGGAGAATTCTTGCAGTGCACGTCGGTTCGGCGATGCGAGCCGCTCGAAAGGCGCCGCAGTTTCCACTTCCGTGGAATGTGGTTCAAGGCTGCCGTGCCCAGTTTGTGTTCCAAAGAGTGTTGGGCATTAGTCATGGTCCCAAGCGTGCTTTCAGCATCCGTTGTTTGTCTGTAAATTTGAGACGAGGCAAGGCGCGCGGTGGACGTGGTGCTAGGAGGTCTTCTTGTGAGTCATCAGGGTTCCAAGGCTGGTCGGACATCTCGCTATGGAGATGCGCAAGGATCTCGTTGACATTGCGTACAAGGTTGAGCATGATCACTGCACGCCATGAAGCCTTCTCTTCCGACCACTCTCTTCGGGCATAGGTCAGCTGGAAGTCTGGAGGAAACGTCAGCTAATGTTTTCAGGCTTACAAATGCCGAAATGGCAACAAACTTTTCAGCGTTGCGGTTTTGCCGCTCTCGCTCTGGCCTGGAACAACGACCGCATATCAGGGTGGTCAGAACAGCAGACGTAGAGTGCATCGACGCACCTAAGAGGAGGAGTTTAACAGGCTTCTTCTTCTTCTTTTCCGCTTCCCTCTCTTTCCGAATCTGTTCGTCAATCTCGTCGCTAATCCGTTTCGCCTCCGCTTCAGCGGCTTCTCTTATCTGGCGCTGTTCATAGGTCTCGTCGGGTGGTGGGGCAATGGCCAGCGTGAGCGGGTCCTCGTCAAAGGAGCGCCCTGGCATGGTCGAAAGGAAAGGTGAAAAAGGATGTCTCTACGACTTGGTTATGAAGTAGGAAAAGGCAAAGTGATCGTAATGCCCTCATCTAAATTGAAATGGGGCTTGGGAACCAAGCTTGTGGCCCTTTCCCCGATAGACAGACTCACAGGGTCAGTTCTATTTCGGATTGATCCTTAACGGCCTCAATCGCAACCACGGAACCGTCCAATTCCAGTCCTCCTTGACAACGCACATCCCCTTCACAGAGAGCGAACCTGAGCGAAAAGAAGTGCGGTCATCCTTGGGGAATACTGTCCGTCTGTATGAGGAACGACGGACCCCTACCTGCTTGTGCCCAGGCGCCAGCTCATTTTTTCGCCACTTCTCGCTTCTTGATTGTCAGGCTTTTGAAATAACGCTGGAGTCTTGCACATTGTGCACGTCTAATTGGTGTTAGCGGGGAGATAACCAACCTGGAAAAGGCATTATCTTTGCAAGAATGTGTTCCGTGGAAGCCATGTGTTATTTGTCCTTCACAGGTGCCTATTTGCGACACATATATCCGTTTTTGGCCATTCTTATATTTTCTGGAATTTCTGGGAATTTCCTCTGCGCTAATTTCGTCTCTTTCTCTCAACCTTGCCTATTGTGCTTGAGCTTCAGCTTGATCTTCTTCGTCTCTGCGCTGCTCCAAGTCCGATCTCTTTTCAGCTGGGCAATTACACCCAATGACAGTACTCTGCTCAGCCTCTATCATTGGCAGCTGTTCGACATATTTTGCTAATTTTAGCGCTACCGACTCTCCAATTCATCAACTCTAGATTGCATCAATCTATCAGCTATCCATCATCACAGCCGGAGTTTGGGCTCCGTAACGTCGCCGAAAATCAGGCTAGAGGACCGTTACTTCAATATTTTGCGGGATCTTCCTCCTGTACGTTTTTTTTTAGTATTCACTCTATCAATAAAGCGCCTGAGAACAGCAACAGAAGAGCTCCCCCTGGCCCTCTTGCCCGTGGACTGTCGATGCTGCCCTGTTAACTCGGGGTAACTGCCCAGATTACATCATATACACATGGGCACTCCGATCTACCGAAATGACACGTTGGCCGCTGTTACTGTCGCCCACCGTCGGTGTATAGCGCCCATATGCGCTCCATAATTTTATTTCGGATTGGCTTAAGATTGGTTGGCCTGTGAACCAATGAGGTCTTTAACGTGCGCTGATAAGCATTAATTGTCATGATCATCCGTGTGTGCAGCAAATTGAAGTTGCCAACTCAGGCGCTCTCAAGCGACGAGTATCTAGTTGAAGCTGCTTATTCTGGCCTATTCTGGCCCCTGATCATGCGATGTCAAATGACCGCCACTTCCTTGAAAGATTCTATCTGAGACGGATGCTCAAAGATTCCGTAGGAAGAATTTATTACCAGCGCTTATCCAAGTAACTCCCTTAAGCTAACTCTGAGTCCTGAGAAGCCGCTCATGCAGAACACACTGACATACATTTATCTTATTTATAGGAGAATGACACAATTTTTTCATCTTTCCAATCATGTTCATAAGGTTTTGTCAGGGTTCCGTGGATGTATTTTAAGAAAAATAGCCCTGACAGAGTCTGACTGGCTCTGACCTGCTCTGTAGCTTCGAATCGCTTCTAATCTAGATAATACATATCGCGTAGCCAACATCACCTATTGGCTTCGCGTTGGTTAGTGACAAGTCATACACGAACAAAGCGTCATATAGAAGGATATCAGATGACATACAACTCTTGACCTCAACCTAATGTTTGTACCTGCCTTCCATAGTTGCTCTCTCACACCTTCTCACGCGTATCTCTACGTACAGATTCCAGAAGAAAGCATCGGGAGTCAAAAGACAATACATACGACCAGCCCAAAGGAGCAGCGTCGTTTGTTGTACAGAGGCCTGACATACTCCATCTAATTTTTTTAACTAAGAACGTCATCCGCGATCCACGGCCGGGCGCCAGCAGCGCTCTGCCTAGTACTGAGTACCTACCGAAATTAAAAAATCTGCGTATGCTCTTTAGCGCTCCCGGCATTCTATGCAGCGATTCTTATTTAATTTCTAAGAATTCATTTAGGAGACAATAACCGCCATGTGGAAAAACAGCGGACAGCTGGTCATAACTTCCGTCATGTGAATCGCTCGCTTGTCGCTTGGGCGGCCTCCAGGAGCCTGGTGAATTACGATATGAAGAAGTCAGAGATAGAAGCTCGATAGAAGCTTGCCTATGTATGTATGTAATTGGCAATGCCAGCTTGAACGTGTCATGAGATGCCGACTCACTGAAGAATCAGAAGCAATCCAGAAATATTTCTTGCCGAGCGGAGGTCTATGTAGAATTTCTGAATACGGGCGCGAAACTCGAATGTGAATGCTACATAAGCTGGTGTAGAGCGTTGGAGGTTTTCAACTTGGAAGGCTTTTGAGTTTTGGCTAATTTGATTCAGAAATGCCACCAAGTGCTGCTGTAGTATAAGATCTGTCGCAATGTGAGTCCCCATCGCTTTCATCCGCATGGAGGGTACTAAATAACATGCTTAGAGCATCGCAGTCTAAGATGGTCAGCACCTTTGCAAATGTAGCGATTCTTCCAAATTTCGGAACTCAACATCCGCCGGACCCTATTGATGATTCAATTCCATAGTCATTTGGACCTTGTACTTGTTCGGAGCATCCAGATACTAATGCAGCAGTCTCAAAAAAAATACCGTACGAGCGATGAGGAGTTGGCCGCGTCTTTCGAGATAGAATCAGAATTTTCGAGGAGATATGTTCATCCAGTATCATTGGGTACAATCAGTATCACCCGCGAAAGTTGAAGCCCCTCAAAACCTGAGGCGCGGTTCTCAGAAATGATTGTTAAGGCACCTTCGGAGAGACTATCGGTGGAGGATTTGTCGACAATCCCTTGAATACATCGAATGTGCGTGATAGAAATGAGCAAGTTGAGGGAAAGGTTTTGGACAGCAATAGGACATAGTGGTAAGAGGGAAACAGTGGAGAATCCACTTTCGGTCCAGATAGGTTGCAGGTGAGCTAGTGAGTGATTCGCTCCTCAAAAGTCTTTTACTCACCTACGAGGTCAAGAATAACATTCCCGCTCATGCGGCTTGTGCGTAATGGATTCTGATGCACTCATGGAAACTGGTGCCAAATAATAAATTGAAGAGCGCTGGAGATTTCGGAGGAGATTGGATCCGAAGCGGGCCGGAGCTGAGCGCTAAGCGCCAATTAAGCGCCAAAACATATCTGCCTTGAGGCTTGCCGTTCAGCTTTTTTCTCATCTTTATCCTTCTAGCATACAAATGTAAGGCAAGAGCTTGGGCTTCTAGACTCCTCTACGTTGTTGGCCACCTTTTCCGAAGACGGTAATGGTAGTATTCGAATTAAGTCTGCAATGGGTTTGATTATCATAGTAACAGATGAGGTCAGATAGGAACGAAGGCGCGTGTGCGCACCTACCACCAAGTGATACATAATTTCATCATGACGTTCATTACTGACCTGGCTATGAGGAATTTTGCGTTGAAAAACTCGCATTACAACAATTGTTTGGTGTACGTACAGGTCGTTTGTCCGATGGGTGTCAAATGAGTGATCATGGAAATCGACATAACAGGGAAGGGAAAGAACTAGTCTACTTCTAATACGGTTCCACGTTGCACACTTCCCCATCCTATGAAGACAGAAAAACATCAGTCCGCCGGAAATATGTCATAGATATAAAAATGGAAACTTACCAACAAGCCGCCAATGCTTCTCGATACGACGCGACAAGGCGACCTTCTCGCCGACCTCGTACATGCGGGCGACGTCAATTGGATCTTGGCGAGGTCAGCTTTGACACTAAGCACGCGTCCTCCCGTAGACGTGGAACCGATGTTGATCAGCAGCAGCTCGTTTTTGACGAGTTTTGAGACCTTCGTTTGCTTCTTGTCTTCTGTCTTCACACCCAATAGACGGCGCAGAAGGAACAGGCTGATTTCCAATTCTAAAGCACATGTCAGCATAATTTTTGTACCACATTTGCAACAGACTCACCTGTGTAGATCTTCGGCAGTTTGCCAACCGCACCCAACACTTGACCGACCAAGCGATCAGCACGGCAAAGTGTGGGATCAATTCGAGTCCCAACACCGATTAAGCCTCCGGGAACGGCGAATGACAGAAGATTATTCTCAGCGTGAAGGGACATGATTCTGCTGAAAATGGGCTTGCACTTGTTGCGACCTGCACTATCCTTCGTGACGATTCCTGGGCGAATCTCAACTTCCAAGCCAATCCTCAGAACACCCGTCAGAATCGAACCACCAGCAACACCGCCCTTCAGCTCGTCAACTTCAGCACCGGGTTTGTTGACGTCGAATGAACGGATGACAATCAGGCGTGGGTCAGAGGTGAAGTCGCGGATTGGAATAGGGATACGTTTCACGATGTATTCGTTGACGGCATCGATATTATACTTCAATTGAGCAGAGATGGGAACAATGGGTGAAGACTCAGCGACCGTTCCTACAGAATGGATGAAGGAATTAAAGCCAATTTAGATAGGTGCCGTCTAAAATATTTACCTTTAACGAAGGCTGATATGCTCTTCTGATGCTCAAGGGCCTGTGCTTCCTTGATGAGATCGACTTTATTTTGGAGAATGATAATGTTCTCGAGCTTCATGATTTCAACAGCAGCAAGATGCTCAGAGGTTTGTGGTTGGGGGCAGGTCTCGTTTCCTGCAATCAGAAGAAGCGCGGCGTCCATGACAGCAGCTCCGTTCAACATGGTAGCCATCAAAATATCGTGTCCTGGACAATCGACGAAAGATACATGGCGGACGAGTTTCATGCGATGTCCGCATCCGGGACGTTCGCACGGAGGGTTGTCTTCCTTGCTGGAGGGATATGATCGGTAGCAGCCAGGTCGTGGGCAGGCCTCGTTTTCACATTTGTAGATCTTGGCATAGATTAGATGATCGCAAGATTTGTGGGAGATTAAGGGAGACGTACTTTGGCGTTCGCGTATCCGAGCTTGATGGTAATATTTCTGACGAGCTCGTTCTTGAATCTGACCGTCATGACTCCGGAGATTGCTTTTACAACTGTCGACTTTCCGTGCGCGACATGTCCGATGGTACCTATAATCAAAGTTCAGATACATGGGTTGATTCTAAATGGCGTCCAACTCACCCAAGTTGATGGTTGCCTAATCGAGGACTCATTAGACTTTCAAGCCAATAAAGAGGTGTAGAACGACGTACTTGTTTTGAGATGACCTCGGGAGACAGAGGAGTTAAGGTTGTCGGATCGATTTCTACCACGGGGATGTCATCTATTATCTCTTCCTCCTCCTCCTCGGAATCCGACTCTTCTTCGTGCTTTTTGAGTGTCTCGTCGCCTGGCATAGTGATAGATAAGATCGACGTTGGGTGTAAAGGGTATGTGCCTTCCAAGTTTTTAGCCCAAGCCCTAGATTTAGGTCATCGAACAGCACATGACTCGAAAATTACAAGCGGAGATTGAAATGGACTACCCTCACTGCTCAGACACGGTGACTCAAGCACTAGAATACTCTTCACTCAGCTGCTGACTCTCTTACTGCATAGCTGTCCCTTGTCTATCTCTTTCTTCTGAATCTCTGGTTGAGCCCCTTTGGATACTGCCTATTTGACTGGTCTTAAGTTTCAAAGCTCTGGCGATAAATACTCTTTGTCGACACCATAATACTGCGCGTACACCACCCCTCAACGCGGCTTCAGGAAGAAATGACTCCCCACTCAGCTATAGATAGAGATTCCGCAGTCATCTAGACTTGATTTCAATCAGAAGATGATTACCACTCAATTTGTCTTAGAACCAAGCGCGTATGATATGCGTTATATAATCCAAAACCTTTATAAAACATCGCGTCTTCTGGCCAAGCATTCAGAAAGCTCGTACCTTCTCCCAAACGTTCATACTTCACAGCAATGGCGCAGGCAGGATACAGATGTGCGTATAGTGTCTGATCTACTGATATCACTAATTTACCTTCCAATTGATGTTAGTCAGTAAGTTTCCAGGACATGCAAGCGGTTTGCCCCCATCTCCCACCATCGAAAATCCCGGCCTGGTAGCTCAAACTCATACTTGATATCTAAACGCTACTCACTGGGAACTTCAGGTTTTTCCGAAGACTGATCCAGCCAAAGGTATTCCATCTATCAACTCCATACGATGACAATCTCATCAAGTTATCTATCAGCATCTAATGCATCACTGCTTCCAAAATATGAGACACCCGTTCATCGCGTAGGCAATCCTTTTCTCATGATCACTGCCTTGGACGACCTCGACCGCGCATTCCGAAATGTCATCACGATCTTGGAGGAAGAGGATAAGTCGGAAACCTCGGATGGATTTGACCACGCTCATTTACAGCGGTTCCGGATCTGGAGAGACGATTTGGAGCGGTTACGGCGAGGAGATGATACTTCCTTGCAGCAAACCCCGGATCAATCTGCATTGTATGAGAATGAAGGTGGTATGTTTATCGACTGATTCGAGACTGTTCAACCGCGCACTGTTTCCCAACTTGGAACCCTACATACATAATCAGATGAATTGTACTCTTCACCGAATTTTTTCTGGGCACCTTTGCCAGCGATGGGCTGTGGGAACATTCTACTGTGTACATGGACATTTTCGAATGTCTGCTTCCTTTTCTGGTCTAGCTCATGTCGCAAATAAAATTGCTGCAGCAATTGTCACCATGTGAGTTTCCTTTCTGCCTTCATGCCAATGAACACGTCGAAAGCATGGCTGTCTATGCCAGTATTAGCTCACAATTCTTTCCAGGATTATTATTCCTCATGGGCACTGGAATCATGGAGCGCTAGCTACAAGCAAAACTCAACCAACCATTATTACCTCTGGATGTCGCATCACCAACATGACGTACGTAGTCGTTGCCAGTGTCCTATGCTTTGGATATATGTTCCTGACGGAGAATAGACGTCGACAAGGCGACAGGAAGTCAAATCGCGTATGCGGCAGTCGATGTTCCACAGGAGGAATGAAAATGCCAATAAGAAATATTGTGCCTTCACGACGGTATCCTTATTCATACAAACTTTACACGAGGTGACTGGAAAGGCACCAAACCTTTTTTCTAGATGTCCATATATAAGATGTCGGATTTCAACTTCTGTGCTAGCTAACGATTATCAACACACAGGTAGCCAACTGAATTCTTCTGCTTGGCCAACTCTCCGAGTCCCCACAAGATATCGTTCTCGTTTGACTGTCCTTGGGCATTGCTACATGGTTGAAATACAATACCGCATTCCTGACCTTCTCCGGAGCTGGCCTTGGGAGCGTCGTCTGAGCCCTTATTATGTGGACGCCAAACGAGAATCAAGCGCGTGGGTGGAGTCCTTCCATCCTTTCGACCAACGAGGACAAAAGGCATTCAATGCATGTGATCTGAGTACGCTTGCCATTCTTTATCACACCAGCTACTCTGATATATATCGACGTAGATCTCCTCGCTAGTTTGACGTATTCAAACAGAGAAAGAGGTATTTTTCATAACCAGTTCTTCATTTCACTAAGCGCCCATACCAGACAATAGAATTCGTTCGACTGGGATGCGATCTTATGAACTTCTATTTCGTATACGACGAGTATACGGATGTCGCAGACCCCGTATCCGCAGAACACATGGCAAATATGGTTATGGAAGTGATGAAATATCCCAAGGAGCAATCCCATGCCTCACACATCCTAGTTGACATGGCCCAACAGTAAGGTTCTTCTTCACCTGATGGAACCTTCGAAGCACTGAAGCCGCTCCTTTAGATTTTGGAAACAGGCTCAACAGTCAGCAGCGCCTGACTCCCCGTGTTTTAGCCATTTCATTCAGACGTCCGACATCTACTTTCGTGCGGTGACTCAAGAGGCTTATGACAGAGCGGAACGACGCATACGCTCCTTGGAAGACTATATGGACCTCCGCAGGAATACTTCGGGTGCACGTCCTACAGTAACCCTGATCGAGTTCGGCCTCGACCTCCCAGAATCTGTGACTTCGCATCCGACAATGGCGTCGCTAAGGGAGCAAGCTGTGGACCTCATCGTGCTGGTGAACGTAAGTGAAAGCTATCTCTCTCTCTCTCTCTGATGCGTCATTTATCCTCATACCGACGCCGATGTCCATTAAAAATAGGACATGCATTCATACGTCCGGGAGATATCGTGCGGGCTAGCCAATCACAACATCATCACGGTGATCATGCATGAGCGTAACCTTGATCTCCAGGGCGCGCTCGACTGGCTTGACAGATACGCCAACGGCATCGTCTCGTGCTTTCTTTCTGACCTGCGGCGCGTCCCGTCATGGGGTCCGGAGGTTGACGCACGCGTACGCGTCTACATCGATGGTCTTGGCCAGTGGGTTCGCGGGAACGACGACTGGAGCTGCGAGGGGAAGCGGTATCACGGAAATGACGGGATGAAGATCAAGGAAACTCGGTTGATCAGTATACTTCCGAGAACAGGAAATTATTTGGTCACCGAGAAAGATTCGGAAAGGATATCATTACAGCCGACTATCAGATCTCGATCACAGCATATCCAACGTCTGGAATGGATGTATCAGGCGCTACGGTCATGGTGGGCGTTTTTTGTAACTGGAAAGGTCTTGAGGGCGGTCGTGCGAGGATACCCCTAAAGCTCTAAGTTTTGAATAGTTAGCCAAATAACTGTACAGACTACTTCACTCTTTTTTATATAACTTGGTCCTGATGACCAGGTTAAACCTCCAAGGACGACGATGATAATACTGGGGATAGTTAGGCTTGACTGGAGCCTTCTAATTGGACCTTAGCAATGGTACGAGCCAACCTGAGCGCTGAGCGCATAACTGGGCGCTTATCTTGTGATCATCAGAGGTGTGATACAGTAAAGATGCCGATGAATACAGTATGTTCAGCCAATCATCATGCTCTGACCTTTGAGTCCACTTCTCCTCAGCGCGTTCGAGTGCGTGTTGGACTGAATACTGACTCATATCGTCAATCATAGATATCAAGACAGCGAAGATTCAGACGGATTCATATCGCGGCCAAGTTACAGGCCAAGTATTTGAGAATTGACAAGCACGATTTTGAGTTTAGTTTTGGTTGGAGATTGTCAATGAGGAAGAGGAGGGTCGCAAGACTTCAATAAAGAGCATGTACGCACTACGGCATATCGAAAGTAACGGGGATACTAAATTTCGAAGATTTGGGGAGATTGCGACTTCGAAGCAACGGTGAAGTATCATGCGACTTGATCGGCCAGTGGATAGGCTCAAGAGCCTGGCGCCGCAGCTACAAAGGCCATCGGCGGCGAAGAAACAAAGCTTACTTTCTGTTTCTCATCTGGTATCGTCGAGAAGATCAGCCTTGGTTATTTGCGTCTGATTGAAGTACCATTCCAGTCAGCAAATCCGGATTTCATTTGGTCGAAGTTTGCGGCGAAAGCGTCATCGGGGAAGCTCCTCCTGGCGTCAGAGGCCGTCAGAGGTGGAGAACCTGGTTCAAATAAAGATCAGGTGAAGGTATTCATGCCTCCGAGGCTCCGACGAACAAGCACTCGAAATTGGGGTCCGTTCTGTTGCGGGCGGAACATCAGAGTCGGGGCCATATAAATTGATTGCCGTCGTTTGTTTCGGGATCCCTACGGCTTGATCCATAACCACCACCGATACTTAACAATTTCGCTCTCTCCACCACCCACAAACCCACAAACATCTTCCTGAACAACATGACACCGTCACCCAGAGGCAACGGCTCAATTCCTGCAACCCCTATCAAGGGAACGACCAGCTCGACGAGCATCGGCAAAGCAGGGTCCACCAAAGGGAGCGGGAAGGCTGGTCTATCGTCCGTGGATGTTATTAATCTCGAGCATGAATACGGTGCACACAAGTGAGTGAAATCGTTGGCCAACTATTATACAATGACTGAAAATGCGTTCTTTCTGCTATTAGCTATCACCCCTCCCCGTAGTATTCGAATCTGCGAAAGGCGCTAAGTGAGTCTTTTCTGCCATTAGAGAACATAGCGGACCTCAGCAAGTTGACGGCGTTCCAATGCTTGCTTGGTTATGAATGAATCGATGACCGGATAGCTAAGGAAGCTTCATCTTTTTGGTTCGCAATCTCAATCTACTGTGTCATCACTGACTATTCCCTCAGAGTATGGGATCCCGAAGGCACAGAATATATCGACATGCTGTCGGCCTATTCGTACGTTCCTTCATCGTGTGACGTATTCCTGTAGCTAATACGCCATCACCGCAGCGCCGTTAACCAAGGCCATTGTCACCCCCGCATCGTCGCAACGCTTGTCTCGCAGGCCCAGAAACTCACCCTCTCCTCGCGCGCATTCTACAACTCTGTGTTCGGAAAGTTCGCACAGCAGATCACATCCCTCTTCGGCTACGACATGGTGCTCCCCATGAACACAGGCGCAGAAGCTGTTGAGACTGCTGTCAAACTTGCCCGCAAATGGGCGTACATGCGGAAAGGGGTTGAAGAAGGCAAGGCAATTGTATTGAGCGTGGACGGAAATTTCCATGGCAGAACACTAGGCATCATCAGGTATGTTGAAATTAACTCGGCGGAGCAGGATCAAAGCTCTTACATACATATTTATAAATTAGCATGAGTACAGATCCTGAGAGCAGAGGAGGCTTTGGCCCTTATCTCGAGGGTGTGGGGCCCGTATATGTGGATGAGGAAGGTGACTCCCAGCTCATCCGTTATGGTGTACTTGAGGATGTCGAGAAAGCCCTAAATGTTCACGGGCAAAATGTGGCGGCCTTTTTGGTTGAGCCCATCCAAGGAGAAGCAGGGTATGTTGCACATTCCTCCGGTTCAATGAATTTGTCTGATACGAAGCGTAAAACAGGATTGTAGTGCCTCCGGAGGGCTATCTGAAAGGAGTCGCCGATCTTTGCAAGAAACACAACGTACTCCTTATCTGTGACGAAATCCAAACAGTGCGTTCATACTGCCATAAATTGTGGGTAGCCTTTTTTGATCTTCTTTTAGGGCCTCTGCAGGACAGGCAAAATGCTCGCATGCGAATACGAAGGCATCAGGCCGGATGTGGTACTACTCGGCAAAGCGCTTTCAGGAGGAGGTAAGGTGCCTTCCTGCTCCCCAATCGAGCATACCGCTGATGGTATGTGTTCATAACAGTTTACCCCGTGTCCGCCGTTTTGGCGGATAAAGACGTCATGCTCTGCATCCAGCCAGGCGAACATGGCAGTACTTACGGAGGGTAAGCATCTATTTTCCATCTCGAGCACGGGCGGGTGCTTAGTGATGTCATAGAAACCCGCTCGGCTGTGCCGTGGCGATGACGGCACTCGACGTCCTCATCGAAGAGCGCCTTGCGGAACGCGCGTTCGTCCTCGGGAGTACTTCCGCAAGGCGATCCGCGACCTCAAGTCCCCGCTGGTGAAGGAGGTCCGCGGCCGCGGCTGCTGAACGCCGTTGTCATCGACGAGGAGCGTAGCAAGAAACAAGGTAAAGGCCGTACGGCATGGCAGTTCTGCCTGCTGTTGAAGAGCCGCGGTGTGCTTGCGAAGCCCACCCACGTCAACATGTAGCCTCTCGGCCACCGCCATCCTATGTTCCTTTCAGAGATACTGACTATCCGGATACAGCATCCGCTTTGCGCCTCCGCTCGTCATCGAGGAGGCGGACTCCGCGAGGCGGTGAAGATCATCGGCGAGTGTCTCGCAGACCTGAACGAAGTGAGTGGCCGTCTTCTCCTGCGTGTCGACCATGATCGGGTTGTGGTTCCCCGTGCTTTCCCCTCCGTCTTTGTGCTGCTGTTGCCCAGACACTGCCGCCAGTTCCCAATGGCAAGGACGAAGATGAGGACGCGAACGAGAATGCGTGATCATTTGCCTTCCATCTCTGCGCAGAATTGGTACTGATTAGATTTTTGCTTTTCTCTTCTCCATAGGTGATGAGATCCCTGGCGACGATACTCAGGCAAGGCGCATGATCGACCTGTCGTTGGGTTCTATTCGATGTGGATGAGTCGAAGCCCCTGGCTCGCCGGAGGACTTATCGCTATGCATGTGTTCATACCATTGTCCCTGGTTCTGTGGATGGGATCGTTTGATTGTAATTTGTTGAATTATTATCATGTCCTAATACCTTCCGTCTCTCCTCGTCTTGTCCAGATTGTATTATCTTATCCCTCGCGCCTATGCCCTTCCTGTTGTATATGTATATAACTACCTCCATATCCCTGAATATCCATGGTGGTTGTGGTTGAACCTGGTCATGATTGGTTCCAAATAAAGAGACGACCCAACGGCAGATGGGATATTTATGAATTAGATTCTAAATCAGGCACCGAGGAAATAAGCTCTTTGCTTTCCCAGCGATCCGAATTGCGGCCCAAGAGATCTCTATCTCATTCCTGTGTAGTCCTGGATAACTATACACATATATCTCGCAGAGAAACAGGAAGAGATAGCTATGTACCTATTACTACGAAAATGAACATACATGTACAGAAAGCAAGCAGACAGACAGACAGACAGACAAAATACTGTAGATAACACGATACGTAGATGAGGATAATGGGCACCAGGCGGCGGGGCGGATGTCGATAGTTACGTGGGTAAAATAATCAGAGCACGCTAAGTAGTTTGTAGTACAATTATAATTGAATCATGAACGTGAACGCGCGTATCAGAGTCCACCGACGCACGAAGCGTTCGGCCGGAGTGCGAGAAGAGAACGGTGTCCAGAGAAAGTGACCCGGATGCAGTATAGATACAGACAATATGATCCCGCAAGAGAACGCGGTCCATGCACGAACACAAGGCAGGCAGGCGACGGACAGCAAAACACAGCAGCGTTTCGCGTCGTTCGGTCATTGGAGCTCCCGAGGCCACTCCGCGCGCCTCCGCCAGCGGCCTTCGGCGTCAAACGAGGGTTGACGGGGTACGATAGACCGTCGTCGCCACTGCGTCCCACGGGCACTAATGGAAATTGCAAAACAACATGAGAAAATCAGCATCGTGTGCGGAAAGCAGGATAATAGCAAGGGACGAGGAAGAGGTTGGTATAGGTATGAAAAGAGAAACTCACGTATCCACCCAAGCCACCAAGTGCCCATGACGCTCGTCCACTCCGTGTGCGCATCGCCCCGCCACCAAATGTTGCCCTCGCGTTCAATGGTGCCCCATTCCTTGTCCCATAGTCTTCTCTGGCGATTCTTCGCACTGCATCACCCAAGGTCAGCCAAATGAATATAAACTAATAGAGATGATACGAATAAAGAAAATGGAAACAAAAAGAAACGAGAACAGCCAACCCAGAGAACACAGAAACAAAACGGGACGTACGCGAACTCCCACCATCTAAATCCCCTTGCGAGCCGCCTCGACTCGCGCTCTTGATGTAGTGCGCTTGCATGCTCTCGACCGTCGTCATTCCGCGCAGGATCAGCCCGATGTGTGAGATAAGGAGGAGGACGGTAAAGAGAAGAAAAAAGCCGGCGCTGTGGTCGAAGTGTTACAGTTTAGTTTATTTGACGAAAGGGAGGACATTGAAACGTGGACTGGGACGTACAGAGAGATGAGGACAATCTCTTGGGGGTCAATGTCTCCCTGAGGTGAATTGGATCCTTTGATTGTGTATGCCAGTACAGTTCCAAAGACATAAGCGGCGAACACGACCGTGGCTTGACTGAAGTTGACAAAGAACTTTATGATTGAAAAGTAAGCAATATGATGCAAAGGTAAGAGAACGCGTTGCGCGTACTTTTTGGTTGCGTGCTCCCACGCACTGGCCTATCCCTGGATAATCTATTAGTAGCTTCGAGGTACCACGGAGATTATCACGAACATGGACAATGATGATCGTATTTCAGCACACACTATTGCGAAGACAAACTTGTTAGCCTTTCAGAGAATACCACGGGCGAAGGTTACTCACAGTCCCACATACACGGCAATGATGGGCTCTGTACGGTTTGATAATGCGGTCCGTCGGGCAATATCGATGCACAGGGTGCAGCACTGGCGTCATTGGCGGCCGCCGTGTAACATTCAGTGTTACAAGCCTCTGCTGCCTCTTCAGCTCCTTATCCTGCCGTGCCGGAGACGGTTTCGACACCGCTGGGCTGAGGGCATGAGGCTTTTTGAGCAACTTCTTGTTCAGGAAGGCTGGTTGTGGGGGTGGAGGAGACGCGACAGTCGTCGAAGTAGTAGTTACAGGAGAAGGGGAGTTCGGGGCGCCATAATTTGTTGAGCCGTTCATAAATGCGGGTTTAGGAATAGCTATGGAGTCCGTGACGCCTGCATTCTGCTCCCTTGCCTCAATTGGCCGGGAGTCGTCTCGCCTGAGTAAATCTTCGTAGGAAGGCCCTGCAAGGCCAGCAGACGCTTTGCGTTGGGAGACAGGGCCATGAGAGGACGATAAAGTTGTCGAAGGCCGAGACTGCTGGGAGTTACGCTGGCCAGGTTCGACATCTGGTGCTGAGGCGGTGCTCGTTTCATGAACATTGTCCGTTTGCCAGGACTCGCGCAGTGGTGTGATTGCAGGGATCAAAGGCTGCTCTGATTTCGGTACGTACTTGGAACTTGGTCAGATGAGTATCGGGATAAAATGTGGGGGAAACCCACATCTCTTGCATATCCTGGAGGCGTTACAATAATCTGGATTACAATGAGAACGTGGTGCGATGATAGAAATATAGCCATACCCTGATGTATGACCACAACAACCAGAGATAAAGGACACAGAAAACAACCAAAAGCGCGACTACAGGACTTCAGTATCGGTCCTGCGATAACCTCGAGGGCACTCACTGCCTGTACTCCGCCCTGCTTGTGCTCTTCTCTCACCCCGAATCATAGGCACGCAAAGGCGCTGGATATATACATAGCCCGCTAGCCTATATGCCCACGGTGACACCGACCATGAACTTTCTGACGATCCATGGCTGAGGCTTGGTTCGGTTGTAGCGCTTTTCACGGGCGTGTTCCGCGGCCTCTTCGATTACTCCCAGCATATGTGTTCGTGGGATTGGGGTTTTGGTGCGTGGGCTCCGTTGGCCATGGATCGTAGTCTAGGGGTATCTGAAGGGTGGAGGGAGTCTGGGAAGAGGCTTAGGAAGAGGAGGGCATGGTGAACGGTGAAAAGCCGAATCTCAACTTTTGGTCAACTTCTACGTCACCGAATATTCTGACCCCTTGTCAGCCACGTGATTACATGCCTTTTAACCGCTGCAGTTTGGCTGCAGTGACCCTCCAATGACCGCTGCACTTTCATTAAGTTGCGACAAAGTTGCGAGTCGAACATGAGGCTGACTCTATGCAGAAATTGGGCGTTCCAGCTGCTTTTTTTAATGCTCAGCGCTCAGTACTCAGTCTTGTTTGCGATTGTGTCAACTCCCATCATGGGCAATTCTGCACTCCACTCCCTTGTTCTCAAAACTTTGGATCTCACTAGCGACCCATTGCCGAGAAAAAATTTGGACAAAGTGTATAATCAATCATTGTTCAACCTTTTTATCCTACGTATATACATGGCAATTTTATATCAAATGGAGTCACAGGAAATTCACTATGAGAAGATGGAACACAAGATAGAACTGCCAGAAAAAATATAAACCAGAAAGTTAGGAGGATTTATTCGGCCAGGGACGCGCAGCGGTGGCGACGGATTGCTTCCTCAAGCTTCAAGCTTCGTAATTGCATTGTTAACCTTTTCCAGTAGACTGTCATGGGTCAAGGGCATCGAACCATTGGGATGATTGTCATGGATAAGCTGCTTCAAATCCTTGAAAAGAGAGATAAGGGCTCTGCTCATGAACCTTGTGGTAATCTGCTCGACAGTGTCACGTTGTGGAAATACCAGGGCCAGAGAGGAACTTGACCTTGCTTGAGCCAACTTGTCCAAATCCGTTTCGCCAAACGCAGTGCTAAATAGAGAGCGAAATCTACTGAGCAAAACCTGGACGTCTTTTGGTGGACCAACATCTTGCAGCGCATTCTTATGGGAAGCCCGATTATAGAGGTTGCGCATGACACAGTACGAGAGGACCCATATAAAGGATTCGACATCGTCTTTTGCTCCATGCACAAAGGCACGCTTCTGCCGTTTGCTGCCTGCTGCACGAGGGCGTAGACATGAACTGAATTGTTCCCTATAGAGTGCTTTCAGTAGGAAGAAATAGCCTATAAACTATAATAAGGGACCCACAGTTATATTTGCTTCCCGTTTTACTGTCACTTTCTGACCAAAAATCGTGTGCGTACGAGTCATCGGCTCCGGTGAGAGATGTCTGTGCTGTCGGACAACACTTGTTTGCATTGTCACTTCAGGTTGTTGAATGGTCTCCTTTTTATGTGTGCAAAATCCAGGTCGGTAATAAAGCCCCGGAACGGAGCAGACTTAGTCTTCGACAACAGAACATTCCCCGCACTGATATCACGATGAGGATTCCTGCATTACACAGGCGCTGGTGAGCTGAAAACCAATTAGAAAGGATGGAGTGAATTATCGACAAGCACTAACCTTGAAGAGCGTCGCGGAACCCAGTTAGCAAGTCGAGGTCGGTTGTATAAGTCCACATGGGGCGCCCCACAGTCTTGAGAATCAGACGGTGGAGTATAGGCGTCTCCGGTAATTTTGGATATTCAGAATCATAGTCAGAGAGAACATTACGGGCCTGGGGGCCACTCCTGAGATTCTGGACTGTGATAGGACTCGGATGTCGTCCCGTATCTTCTAGATATATAGGAAACATAACGTCACCACCGCATTCGAACTTGGCCAGTCCCAGAATCGGCGGGTTGATCGACGAGTAGATCGTGGATTCGGGTGTCCTTCCACTGTTCCGCCAAGCCGTCTTCATGATCATCTCATCGCCTTTCAGGCAGGGGAGGCTCTTGTCGTCACCAGGAAGATACTCGCGAACAAGCCAGACATAGGTGCCACGGCCTAAAAGTGAAAGGGAGGACCATATGGGCGGCCCAATTGTGCACCACAGGCGCCGGTCACGGCCAATGGATGACACGATGGCGGACGGGTATGCGTCCTTGCCAGTGAGCCGTTTAGTTTCCTCATCAGAGAGAGCAGTGACTGTAGGATCCCAGCCAATATCTGCCATGGTCATATCGCAAGCCAGGCGGCGCACGACGCGGACGAATATCTTGGTATCCTCGAACATGTCATGGATGGGTGAAAATGTAACCCCATCGCGATCGAAGATGCCGACACAGAATTCAGTCCCAAAGATTAGGATTCCGACGCAGAACAGCATGAAAGGCCGGGCAGACATGAAAAGGCGCGCATAGTCGGCCGACTGAGTCACGATGGAGGGTATCGTTCCTACAATCGCGGGTTTGGGACCTTGTTTTGTCGACGGCTTTACTTCGCCAAAAGCATCACGATCTCGCCATTTCTTCGATTTCGAAGCGTTGGCATTGCAAGGACTAATTGTAATATCGGGACTGGCGCTGGTAAAGCCCAGCGTGTGAGGCTCGTCTGGCTTCAACATACCATTTGTCCTGTGGAATGTACGACACGGTGGGCGCGTGGCCTCGTTGAAATTAGTTATGTGGGCGAATAATTCAAGCTGCCATAGAGCACGGTAAGAGAGAATGAAGGTGAGATATTTGAGAATATTGCGCACCAAAGGGTTGTACATCCTCTTCTCTTCCGCAGATCCATGATTACCACTCTTCTCCCCCTTGTCCTTGTCATTGGCCTTGTCAACGACCTCCTCGGCCTCCAAGTCCTCAAGCCTTGTCCCAAAAGCATTTTCTGCAACCTCCTTCAAAGTCGCTATGTATTCTTTCTTCTCCTCCGTCAAGGATGTCGCGCACGCTGACACGAATTTCTCGTCAACGTGTTTGACCCCAAGACGGTTGAACACGGTAGGTTTTTCGGAGTCATCATCGTAGGTAATTTTACCAACCAGATCAGCCTTGACTGCATCACGACTTGATGCCACTTTGGATTCGGAGAGGTAGTTCATCGTAGCGGTGCCCTTCAAGCGCCGAGGTGAAGTGTTCGAAGAGGGCGTTGTGACCTTGGGGTTGGACTCGGAGTCCTGGACCTCAGACGTAACCTTCGACATCACGTGATCGTTGAAAGCCGAGAGGTACTAGGCGAGTTTCGTTTCAAGTGGGAGGAGCTTGGAGGAGCCGACGTAGAACGAAGCGGTAAATGCTGCGATGCAAGTTTGGTATTGAGGGAGATCGACTTCTGGATTAACAACAGGGAGGAAATTGGAAAACGGATAGCTGAAGCACCGAAGTTTCGTAGCAAGCGGTTAAATGGCGAAGTGAGCTGGGAGCAAGTTCAAATTAGCGACGCTGGAACTCGTTGGTGTATGCTGCTGCAGAGAGAGTATTTATGCAAAATCGGCATCCCACTGCGAGTCACCTTACTAAGTATCACTTAAGATACCCGGATTTTGCCTGGACTGGTTCCATAAATCTCATTGGTTCCGATACGTTGGGCGTCGATTGGGCTTGCAGTGCCGCGTGTACCTATTGCGCCCATCTTTCGCAGCCAGATCATGACTGAGTGTGACTCAACGACGCTTTGTACCAGATGATCTGATGAGAGTCTCATGTGCGCTTGAGTTCCTTCACACTATTCTGTTCGCTTCACAACCGCCTAGATAAAATTTGGGAAAACCAAATAATTAAATTGTTTTTAACTGTTACATTGGAGCTGAACTACGCTAAAAACTACGCTTGAATAAAAAATGCATCACCCTTCCTGTTGATCAAACAACGGAAGGTGAGCCAATTGGTCATGAAGATAGCCATTACATCTATATCACCCCAGTGTAAATTTAAATAAAAATATTAACGACTTTTAGATCCATCAGAAGGTCTATGATCGTTCCAATAAGTTGTACAATTGCTCGGGACTACTTAGGAATTAGGAGGTACGGTGTTAGCTATCTATTTACTATAGCTTCGAAGACTAAATGATGCAAACCGTTTAAATGTATCCCAACTTCTTTTATATCTTAAGAGGACATATACAAAGTAGAAGCTAGATGAACCTGCATGCATGAGCATAGGAGGTTCATAGGAAAGTCGGTTACATAGTTTCTCTTTGATTGCCTTTTGTAGTATTCCCAAAAAAGGCAATATTGTTGTTTGCATGTGGACCTATGTGGACCTGATGGGGACTGATCAGTACTGATCACTGATGTAGATAACGACAACCAAGCAAACGGCCATCATGAGCGCTGGGTAACGATGCGCTTACTCTGCATGTATATGCCTTTAGCGCAATAAAACTCCCAAGGTTTACGTCTTGGGAACAAGCTAACCGCTAGTATCTTTTCCCATAGCTATAACCGTGACCTGTGATAAGGCCGATTCAAGTTAGCAGCGATGCATCACTAGATATCACCGACATCCTTCTCGAAGTTACTGATTCTCTGTCAAATCTTGTTTGAACAGTACATATAACCGATGGCTGTTTTCACCCTATCTTTTGCATTTGAATAATGGTATCAATATCAATATTAAGAAGTGTAGAAGTGATAGAATACCGTAAACAAAAGCAGAGACTGGGAAAATTTAAGGGCCTTGGAAGTAAAAGCGACACGAGCAAGACGCGATAGTGATGGCATGAGGTGTGTATCTTACTCTCAGAATGTTTGGAGGCATTGGTTACGAGGAACTTCCGACTCTACAAATATTTCGATTCCAAATCTTGGATACACATGTTTCTCTTTGGGAGATTATACTCTACAGTGCGAAATACAAGGCAACTATAATGGGTGAGATGGCTCATACTCTGGACATCGCTTCACATTCTGTAAATTGGTTGTGCAACTGCGCAATTGCGACTTCTTTGATGGATGAATAAACCCACAACAATGGCGATAACAAATTCAAAAATTCCCGACGTCTCTCGGACAAAAATTTCGAGTCAAAAGCTATATCAAGCTCCGATGATACCTCCAAATCCAAATTTATATTCTTTCGATGTTTGGAAATAGACGACCGGCACGACACGGACGGCTTAAATCACTTGGGAAATCTCAATGTCATAATTAGCAGGAGACTAAATGATGAAAACTACGACCTTTGTCTGTAACGAGTATAATCATCTCAGATTTCGTCCGAAAAGTTAACTACTCGTTCACATCTGTTCACATGCCCCTTTGTGGATGTTCACATCCCCCTTAATGCCTCCTTGTAAGAGAAGTGCATCGTCCGCATTCTGAATGCGCTTGCGCTTTGTGCTTCGAATCTGTTGGAGATATTGTGGGCAATGCATTATCCGAAAAAAGGGTCGCTTAAAGGTTGTCGCAAGTCTCCGGCAAGGAGATCAGATAGTATTTACACTTAGTCGAGAGCAATGAGGTAGAATGAGGTTCGGTTAGATGAAATTGGGCATGGATAATCCTTCTGCGCGTATACATTTTGATCTTTATATCAAGGTGGAGTGGGGTTGGAGCACAAACCAGAACGACAGGAAGATGAAATTCAGGAGACTCATGATTTAGGTATATTAGTTGGCGTTGGCGACCTGATTACTCCGTCAAGCTTTGCAATTGCTTTACCAACCTTGGTCAGAAGGATATCATGGGTCAAAGGAGTTGAATAAGGGCGGGGTTTGTGAGCATCGGCTAGAAGCACTTGAAAATCTACGAAAAGATCGATAAGAGCTTCGCTCATAAAAGCCTCAATTATCTTGTCAATAGCGCGAGTTATTGGAAACTCCAAGGCATCAGCATTACTGTGCCTATGAGAAGCCAAATTCCAAGCAGTCACTTGGCCAAAGGCTTCGCGAAATACAGATTGCAAGGACGCGGATTGGTCCCGGATGTCTTCCAGCGCATGATGGGAAGCTTGATGGTGGAGGTTGCGCATGACGCAGTATGAGAGCACCCATATAAATGATTCAACATCGTCGTTGGGTCCATGAACAAAACGTGTCACGCCGTTTTCTGCCTGCAGCAAGAGGGCGCGCGACATGAACTGGGGTGTTCCCTATAGTGCTTTCAGTACGAGGAATGGCATCTCATTGAACCGTCACTGTCACCTCAAAAATTGGGTGCGTACGAGTCATCGGCTCCGGTGAAAGAAATCTGTTCTGTCGGATGACATTCATTTTGAGTGTCACTTCGGGTTGTTGAATGGTCAAATCATCTATGTGCACAAAATCTAGGTCGATAATAAACCCCCGAAACGGAGCAGTGCTATCCTTCGACAACAGGATATTGTCCGCACTGATGTCGCGATGAAGGATTCTTCGATCACATAGGCGCTGGTGAGCTGAAAGATAATCAGAAAGGATGGCAGTCAATTATTCACAAGCACTAACCTTGAAGAGCGTCGCGAAACCCGGTTAGCAAATCCAGGTCAGTCGTATAACTCCACATGGGGCGCCCCACAGTACTGAGAATCAAACGGTGAAGTACAGGCGTCTCTGACGTTGGGTCCTCATAGTCACATAGAAAGTTACTTCTGAGATTCCGAACCGTCATAGGATATCCAGTAACTCCTGAAAAGATAGCGTCACCGCCGCATTCGAATTTGACCAGTCCCAGAACCGGTAGCTTGATTGATGAGTAAATCATGGATTCGGGAGTCTTCTGATTGTTCCGCCACGCCGTCTTCATGCTCATCTCGTCACCATTCAAGCTGGGCAATGTCTTATTATCACCAGGAACATACTCACGAACAAGCCAGATATGTTTGCCACGACCCAAAAGTGCACGGGAGGTCCGTATGGGCGGCCCAATTGTGCACCACAAGTGCTGGTCATGGCGAATGGATAACACTACGGCGGACGGGTATTCGTCCTTGCCAGCGAGCCGTTCAGTCTTGAGATAACAGTTCAAAAAATAGAGCAAAAGGATTCAAGGACATTGCGCACCAAAGGGTTATACATTGTCTTCTCTTCCGCAGTTCCATGATTACCGCTCTTCTCCTCCTTTCCCCTGTCATTGGCATTGTCAGTGACATCCACCTCTTCCAAGAAATGAAGTGGTATCTCTAGCGCCTGTGCTGCCACCTTCTTCAGAAGATCTGTGTCTTCTTTCTTGTGCTTTTTCAAAGATGCTGCGCACGCTGAGACGGAGCCGTTCTCGATATTATGAGCCCGCAGATGCTTGAACACGGTGAGGTTATCATAGATTTTCCTATCGACCAGATCAGCCTTGATTGCACTGAGATTGGACCCCGCCTCGAGGTTGAAGTTCATCGCAGGGGGGTCTTGGAGGGGCCCGTCAGCTCCCGTCAGGCGCTGAGGTGAATTGGTCAAAGCAGTCACTAGCAGTGCACTGTCGCCGCCTTCGACGTGGTGGTGTCCACTACACGTGACCGTTTTCACCCAAGAGTCGAGAATCGGTTACCGCGCTTGACCTCCACCAAACCTCCACTTTACTCACAACCTGCTCACAACACCGTGTGCACCTCTTTCGCTAGCGGCTCCTCAAACATCGGTTGTGTGCTTGTTACTACAGACATATATCAGCCATCCCCCTTCTCGGAGCGGTCTTCATAAGAGAGATCTACTTGTCAACGGAGTCTTCCATAAACCATGGCCTATTTTACTTCTAACCTTCTTCCACTACTGGGTGCTCATCCAACTTCCACCAGTATTATTCACCTCCCCAGCCTGTCCAATTCTTGTAGTCTCCACCTCTATTTCTCGCTTCCGCCTGTTCTCTTCCTCGATACACACGAGCTATCGCAACGAAATTCGTCTTATTCGTTCGAGTACCGGGGAACAAGAGATCTGGAGAGACCTGTTCATGCGCTTCCTGAAGAAGAGTCCGAACTCTTGGTTAATGTGAAAATACCCGCAGGCTTCGGTGGAAATGCCGACGAAGATGAGGCAACTATCGTACGGGTCGAAGTGCCGATGCACTAAGGTACGGCCGGCCTAGAAGTTCAGAGGATAAGAAATCAGGCAAAACCATACCAACAGTAACAGTGGACTGGCCTCAAGCGTTTCTCCATGTCCTCAGGTGCGTTTCAGTCTTAACGCGAAAATGTCCTCTGTAATATGGATGAGCCAGCTCAATCTCAATCCCATTCGTCATCAACGCCTCCAACCCTTCCTCCACACATCCTTGCCACTTTGCCTTCCCGCATCGGCAGCGTCTTGATATCGATCCCCCCACACGCCATTTCTCCGATACACCTACAAATTTCTCACTCTGCCGCTCGGAAACCCCCAGGACCTATCTATAGTCGAGCCTCTGACAGCATTGACCATCATCGCCTGCTTTTTATGGTTGCTTCGGGTGTCATGGAAGGTGGCAGCTCGCCTCAATACTAGTCCCACCCGATCCAAAACAGCGTAATCATCCTCCGCAATTACTATTTGATGACAAATATTACAATGAAAACGTCTTGGTATATCGCCATATGCTTCGTACTTTAGTCAAAAGCCTTCATCTAACCAATTCAGGATCGCTGGAGTCAGTTTCCCAAGATCTCTCTCCTGTACTAAGAAGTCGAAAAAGGGATCCACATGTATACCGTTGGCCTGTATAACCGTGGTCGTATCCTTGTGGTGCTTTTCCATCGTCTTTGCGTACTGAAGAATTCATCCCGCAGAACCTCTGCACCTCCCGCCGAAATGAGGATCCTCCGACACATTTCTCAGCGCCCTTCAGCCAATCTTCCGGAGCGGTGTTCAAGTCCAAGTAGGGAAACGCGGACTCGGGGACCCCTTCCAAGACCTTACTTGCCCAATACAGGCCCGTACGTCGCGTCAAGAAGTCTCCACGCCCTTCGCGGTCCGTTTTCAGAACCTGAGCCGGAGTGTCGCGCAGCCTCGCCCATGGCGACATCATATAGGCACCTCCGAGGGGCGAAGAAGGCGTCAATTCGGGGACGTCTTTTACTGGATGCAGCATATGGGAGATGACTTCGTGTATCAGGATGCCGCCTGCAGAGTCGCCGACGAGCTGAATGTTTTCTGGTTTGACGCCGGAGTCCAGTATATGCTGAATCGCAAGCACCGCTTGTTTGAGCTGCGTTGGGAATGCTCGATCAGGGACAAGCGCTTTGACTATTCAGTAAACGACAGCGATGAGATGCATTTCGACTGAGCTCACAATAACCCAAAATCGCGTGCTGGTAGGCTTTCCTCTCTTCCCAGATTTCCTGGATATACGACCAGAGTGCCGGAGAGATGCAACTGTCCCAAACACAAACGCACCACCTACATGAAGTAACTATCAGCGACGTCGGCATACACTTTAAGTGCATTGCTGACCATGGAGATATAGCAACACGCGTTCGGCTTCCTTGGACCTATCCAATAGAGCCTGGCGTCTTCTCCATGTCCTCGACGACAGGCGGTAGGTTCTGCGACTCCATAAAGTCACTGTATGCCTTACTCGTGGTCCAAGAACGCGCGTGTTTGCTTCCTGTTCATGGCCGAAAAGATGCGGAGCGTAATGCGGTCATGACAATCCGCTTCCAGCTCCGGCCCTTCCATATCCGTAAAGGGCGACTTAGTAGAGCCCACGCGAGTATAGCAGCTGTTGGATTTGAATGTGAATTTCGTCAGGAGTAACGTGGAGCGAACAGATCGCGTTGAAGGTACGCACGCGCCGGGAGGATGGCCAGAAACATCTGCACTTTATCGCCAAACGAGAGCTCGTTCCTTGGCAGAACTACTTCCTTGTCTAGGTCGGCCATCGCTGTAGTGGTAGTGGGTGATAGAATGAGATGGCGGGGAAGGGTGCGTTGTCGAAAACATTTCCGCGGACATCTTTTATAGATAGATGCCTGACCAGAGTGAGTGGGCCTGGGTAAAATCTATGCAGGGCCCTAAGTTCTAAGGAGCAACAGAAATACAATAAAGAGCGTACATTGATTGGAGGAAAATGTAAGGGAACATTCTGTCTCGTTTGCTCCTTCGATTACCAACCTGCTGGACTGATTCAGACCGAGTGCCACAATCTTCCAAAAAGATCGAGTACATGATGCGATCACATTTTTCGAACACAATATCGAATAATAATGTAATAACCTGTAATAATACATACAGTGGTCGAAGTAGAACATGAAGGCGGGTAAAATGTCCATCGAAACTCCGACTGAAGCATGAGGAAGTACATAGTGGCATTCTGTCATAGCAAGGGCAGGAGATGAGTTTAGCACATCTACGAGGCTGGGTGGCTGAAAATGATGCGTCAACCATCCAGTATGTCAGACGTCAATGGACCCGTATCGTCTTTCACTATAAAATCGGCCATGGGATCGATATGAACACCATTCTCCTGACTATCGTCGTCGTATCTTTGAGATGTTTTTCGACGGTTTTTGAATATTTGATGATCTCATCCCGAAGGACCTCCATGCCCGCCGTGATGAGAATTCGTTTCGTGCATTTGTGCAAGTCCTTTAGCCAGCTCCTTGGCGCCTCGTTGGCTTCCAGATACGGAATCGCGGATTCGGGAACGCCCTCCAAGACCGTCTGTCCCCAGTAGTCCAGTACTTTGCAGAGAGGAATCGCCTTTCCCGTCGGGCGACTGCAAATATTTCTTCTGGGGATCGCACAACCTTGTCCATGGAGACATCATAAAGGCGCCCGCGAGAGGCGTATCCAAGTTGAGAACAGGAACGCCCTCCACGGGATGCAGGATATGGGAAAAGACTTGATGGATCAGCGAGCCGCCTGCAGAGTCCCCAGCAAGTTGATATTCTCGGGCTTGACACCAGAATCAAGTACGTGTTGAATGGCGAGGACAGCTTGCGTAAGTTGAGTCGGGAATGTTCGATCCGGTATGAGCGCTAATTCCAAGGTCAACGAATACGAAACAAGGTGAAAGGGTTATCACTCACTGTAGTTCAACATGCGACTCCAACTGGCTTTCCTCTCTTCTCAAGCTTATTCCTCGTCCACCACCAGAATGCGGGAGCAGATCCTAGACACCGAGTAGATATGCACCACCTATTTTCCGAAAGTAAGTTAGCCTAACTCCTATAAGCATCGAGAGACGGCAGAATGGGGATACCCACCGTGGAAGTAGATGATCACGCGATCAGTGTGCTTGGGTCCTATCCAAAGTAACCTTGCTCTTCCCCTATCTCCTCAACGACTTGTGGTAAGCCCAGCTCCTTCATGACGCCGTCGTACGTGTTTCGTGTTGCCCGAAGAGGGCGCGCAGCTGCCTTCGATTCAGGCCGGTGACGGCAGCGCGTACGGCACAGTCAATGAGAATGCGTTTCCAGCTTTTGGCTCGCCATAAGAGCTTAAGGCGATACAACAGAGCCCAGTGAGGTAGGATGCTGTTTCACGACCAAAGCTCAGTCGTCAATATTGATAACACTATCCTGAGATTACTCACGAATCGGCAGTAAGGTCAGGAATATCTTGATTCTGTCGAAAAGGAAAGCTGTTTCTTGGTAGCTGTGCATTTTCTGCGTCTGGCATGTTGGATGGCCTAAGCTAACAAGGACAGTGGATGTAGGTGGTCAAGAACTCGTGGAACTTGAATGGGAGTACTCGCGCCTTTCAATACCCGACATCGTGATAAATTCTCAAGCCGAAGTATGACAGGTTGCCTGCAAGAACAGCATGATCAGAAAACAAAGACGTGAGAATTGAGAAGTATCGGTTTGCTCGGGTAGATACGCGGCTATCTTCCATACATAAACCTCACCGTGGGTGCATTATACTTACAGTTTTCCTGCGGTTATCGCAGTCTAGAAGCTGATTCAACCAATTCAGCAATGGCTTCGAAGCTTGAAGAAACGTGAATTCAGAAGTTGAGCATAGTACTCTTAGGTTCTATTCAGCCACTTTGCAACGGGCAAAAGGGCTAGTACACTCACTATAAATATAATAAAGTACGGTTACGTTATCATAATGTTCAACAAAGACTGCTGATAGACATAGCGTTACGCAGCGGTAGTCCAACCATCAAACGTTTAACGTCCATCATCGCTAGAATGATAAAGTAGCGCCGCCGAATGTTCAATGTCCATAGACGCAAGAAAGAAAGAGAGCGTAACAGTTTCATGAACGGAGTGTATGCTTTTGCTGTTCAAAACCAATCAAAGGTTGGCGGTGTGCTCTAGTCGGCTCATCATACGGCGGTGGAGACGTCTCTCCGACGTCGCTTCCAACGGCCCATTCGCTGAACCGATCCAGATGCTCGCTGGGTGCGTTTGGGCTTGCTTCTGCAATTTCCGAGACGGGACGGGGATATACGTACTGCGGAACGCCTCTCTGCATCACAGGCGCCGCCGTCACGAGAGGTGGAGACATGAGGGGCGCCGGTATCAGCGCCGTCATTCCCTACGGAATTGCTGGGAGAAGGCAGTCGGCGAACGGGTTGCAGAGGGGCAAGGGCTTCGTCGGTCTGTCGAGGTAACAAGCGGTATTCTGCGCCGCCGGTGCTTTGCAGACAGGCCATGGTCCCGCCACTGTTGTAACGTGAGGCAGTAGAGGGAGGGCTCAGAAGGGGAATGTGTTGGATCCATGGTCGATCTTGCTTGAAGGGGAGTGCTATAGATGGTTTCAAAAATATATTCTGACTCGGTGTGCCAAAAGTGCTGCCCGACTCACCGAGCGTAAATCGTTTTTCCTTTCTTCTTCGCCGTCTACAAAGGAAAATAATACCTCCCAGCAGAAGGAGAATTATCGCGCCCCCAAGACCGGCCGCGATGATCCCCAGATGACTATTTTTCGACATGGTCGTTTGAGTAGAAGTTGGGTCGGCAAGAGTTAGGTTTGGCATGCTCGCTAACGTCGCAAACGATGGTGTGTAAGTAACGTAGTCGAAAGCGAGCGTCTGGTTGACGCAGGCAGTGAGGTTAACGATGAGGGTGTGGTCTCCAGCAGGGAGAACATCATAACTGTAGAAAAGGAAATTTTGCTGTTGGCCCAGTTCTGATACAAACTGCGGTGACTCTGCGTCGACACGGTAGGTCTGTGACAAGGTTTCATCATCCAGGGTGAATGCCAATTCTATGAGCCCAAGATTAAACCAGGTAAAAATACCGTAGACAGCAGCAGAGGTCCCTATAGATGGAAGGTGGTCGTGAGTCTTGTCAATCGTGTAATTATAGATTGCACTACGCACCGCTAAATTGGTACGTGAGGAAACTCCCTACAGAACTCGTTTGATGGGTCGTGTTATGGAAGGGGTTTCCATCTGGCTGGGGCCCGGAATTGAATGGTTCCTGGTTTCGTCTCCACTGACCTGTGTAGTTGAAGCCTGGGTCGTCGTTATCTCCAATGACGAGCGTTCCGGATAGCGAGGTGTCGTTGCCCACTGTGACAACTGCATAATCGACAGAGGCACCAGCAATGTTGGTTATGGCAATGCTATGCGTCCCTTCTTCTAACATCGGCGATTGGTACCATTGTCTGTACATTGGTGGGTTCGGGTCCGCATATGTTGTGTTATATGGAGCGCTCCCGTCGATCGAGACAGAGAACGTCTGGGAAGCACCCGAGCTCGGTGGTGTGTTTCCAAAAAATGCGACTGATGTGCCTAAATAAAGTTCTAGGAACCATATTTCAACTGTAAGAGGGGGAAAAACTCACCGTCGAACTTCATTTGCACTGTGCCCAGCTGGCTACCAGGATTTAGCGCAAAGGTCGGCGATTGAGATGTGGAGTTGAACCATTCTGGCAGGGTCGTCCTCGTCCATTCAAGAGGGCCAAAGACGAAGGAGTCGGTGCGGCTGTCGTCTATGATGACGGAGAGCGAAGGACCAGCCATGGCATTGATACGCGAAGGGATGGAAGAATAGTCCTCTGCGGAGACCACATACCGCGATGGTTTTATCAACCCTGTTTTCCGGATTGGACATGCTGTAAAACACAGCCTTTGGTCCCAATAGCTTGCATAGAACGGCGAAGTGTTGCTCGAATTGCACGATATAAGTAGGCACTGCCATGGTTCTTCAGCTATACTTGGCTCGAAAGTACGTCACATAAACGTTAACGTTCAATTGTTCTGCTCGAGTCAAAAGTCTTCGGCAGGTGGTTCTGTAGGCGCCTAAAGCCGAGTCCAGGGAATCTTTGATCACCTTCCAGTGTTGAACGTTGAATGGAACGTCACCAGTCCAGCTTGGGGAGGTAGCAGATAAAGAAAGGTTTGGAAAGGTGGCCATACTTGGCCATACATAGTTTGCGAGTTTGCGTGGCATTCTTCAAGAAGTCAAAGGTAGTCATTGTGGGCGCGATCATAGAAAGTCAGAACCTAGGAACTCTCAGCTCTCTTGGTCAACTCTGGGTGGCGGAGGCGATGCTGGATGCTGTATCGGCGTAGTCGGTGAGTGCAGGTGAGTGCATTTTGCTTTTGTCAACGTTGACGCGCGCGGCGCCATCCGACATCAACGCCGCGTATTCTTCCACGCTTCCATCACAACCGAAACCTCCGCCATCGAGCCCACCCGCCACGATCTCTCTCCCAATGTCCCAAGCGACTTTCATTCCCTTCAAGTTCAAGTTTTCGCTTCCCACGGACTTTTGCGCTCGAACAACGGCTCGAGGATTGGAGGAAGTTGGAGGACGAACTAAATGACGCAACGCGAAGGTTATCCTTCCCGACAAGCAAGTGAAGAAACTGGCTGACTACGGACGGAAGTTCGCGGGTGGAGAATATCACAACGGCGCTAATCCTACGTGTGACGCCACGGGACCTTGCAAGCGACGACGAAGTTCAACAGATTGCGCAGGTCATTGAGCACTGGTGCCGCGAAGTAGCCCCACAAATCTCACCGTCCCAAGAAAACGGCAAGGGTGAGCAAGCCAACGGCCGTCCCAGCCCGCGTCAAGCGTAAGAAACCCATCCCCCGCCTTCATTTTCACGGCACCGTGCTATCGCGCCGACCATCATGCCCACTACTTCTGGAACGCCAGGGAACGGTGCTTCGAGCCTATTTCGTCAACGCTGGAGGTTGCGCTTGATTGATTATTACGATGTCGAGACAAACATAGGCTCGGGCCAAGCGTCGACGTCGAGTCCATCTTGTTCCACTGTGCCATTATCACACACTGCTCACGATATGTCTTTTTGCGTTTTGTCTGAACAGATCAACAGAATCTGCTTGGAAGTCTGCTCTCGTTGATTGTCGTGTCACCATGCTGTTCAAAAGTTACAACCCAGCGCACTGTATGAAACGACTGGATCCCGAATCTTTCATATCTTCGAACTGAAGAATTGTTGCAACCTTCGCTTGACGATTGCGTAGATAATATGCATGTTTACCTTCCATCTCGCTCTCTTTGAGCGTTCATTCGATCACATTTTCTCACGTCGATTTGGTTAAATCCTAGCCTCCGCTCGATCTTAGTTCCTTGCCGTCCTTGCTACGTACGGCCAGCCACACAAACATCTTTTCCTGGTCCCATACCATCTATCTTGCTGCAAAAGTTGGACGGCGGTCTTCTCATTCCTCCCAAACCGCCATGGCGTTCCCCCAGTCATTCTCAACTACTGCTGAGTGCCCGATCCTGGAGCAATCCACTTCGACTCTAACAGTCAGGCTGTCGAATTCATGTTCTTGTACTCCAGTAACTGCTTCGACATCCCGCTTTGTGTCGTTTTCCGAATTGGAAAGCCCATCACGTCCCAGGGCTCAAACGGAGTCGATTGCGCCTACTAGGATTTCTTCGCCTCCTCCTACCAGCCACTCTCGCGGGAAAATAGCCTCGGGCAGAATGAGCCATCTGGGTCTTTCTCCAGTCTCATAATGTCTGTTCGCTCGAGATCCAAGTCGAAGTCCTATGCATCTGCATCGAACGGAAGTGCGAGATGGAAACATCTATGAGTTGGTTGAAAGGGCGTGTGATTTGTACGTCCTTGGGATGACGACGACGATGAGAAAAACGATAGCGATTGGGCATCTGTTCCAGAGGAGCAAAAGCAGGCTTTTGCTCAAACGCAAAACGTGAGTTCTTCCTTATATTGAATATGCATCCGAAATTGACCTGACCCACAGGCGGTTCATGACACGCTCAAACGAGTGTCCGGTGCACAGGCGAGGTTGCTCTTGAATCACTTGTGCTCGGAATGGAAGCGATGGAGTATGTACCTGAACCGATCTACAAGGACTCGCCAAGACCTTCCTTTTTATTGGAAAGCCGTTAAACAGGTTTCGGTAAGTTTCTTCTCGTTCACATTAACAGATGAATAAACGACTTTAGATGAACCGGTTGGCCATACTTCGTCTGACACAAACGTGCACAACTATCCTGGAATCGATCTGCAACGAAATCGACATAGCAGGTCCACAAGTGATGCAGGAATTATCAGGGCCTATCTAGTTTTGGAAAAGTTCGTTTATCCATTCTGCACTCATGCCAACTCTATTTACTAAACGACGGTTTAGATCATTCGAATCTTTTTATCTCTTGTACAATCCAATCCCAAGTTGAGACGCCTTTCCTGGCGCGTTACCTAAACGTGATGAGACTACCAAGGCGCTCGCCTTTTGCAATGATTCTTTGTTGAGAGCCCTTACATTGTTTACGGTTTGTTCGCTGTTATCTATTTTGAGTATAAAGCTGATACCGAGGAATACAGACCACAATCCAAATACGTACCTTAGCTGCTGTATGCGCCAATTCTCGGCTTCAGGATGCGAAATACGATGATCTAAAAGCCGTCGTCCAAGAGCGATCACTGGGAAGCAGCCCTTATCTCCACGACAGCCTACGGAATTGAGGCGCTTTCTGCACCTGATTGGATGACTTACCTGCTCCTCCCGCTCAGAATGCATTGGGCATAACAGCCTCGCCGAGCACGATTTCGCGATCGACCGACGATCTCCTCCCGCATCCCCAGGTCGTGCCTGTTCTGCAGAAGCTGCAGACCGTGCAAAATCTTCATGATCAGAATCCGACGTCGAAGATCTGGAGAGGACCATCCAGGAAGTAATTAAGTCTGGGGACGACGCGAAGTTTCTCTCATTCCTTGGGGTGAAGCAGCAGGACATGCCCGAAGCGATCAAGACTCTGCAGAGGACGCTGGAGACGAAGTCAGTTCCGAAGGATGGGATGAGTAAGGACGTGCTGCATCAGGAGTTTTTGGAGTGCGGTGTGGAGGCGCTTCGGCGTCTGACTTCGGTCCAAGGCAATAACGTGGTTGGAAATCTTCCGGTGTGGACTATTACCTCGTATGTTTCGCAGCTCTCTATCTCTCGTCGTTTTATTAAGTGTCAACAGTCTGGAGGTTGGCCGCGGCAAACGAATTGGAATCGGATCGTTCTCGCAAGTTTATGAAGGGACTTGGAAAGGGCGAGTCGTCGCAGTCAAGTACCTATCAGACGTCACCCCTTATGATCTTTTCATTCGAGAGATCAACGTCTGGAAGTCGCTCAAGCACCCGAACGTGCTTACGCTTTACGGAGCGAGCAGCGCTACGGCCAACCTCCTTGGTTCTTTGTCAGTCCGTATATGGAGAACAAACCCTCGTCCACTTTCTGAAGCATATCTCTCGCGAGAAGAATACGAGGTGCAAACTCTCGGCCCGATCGCGGAGAACTGCCTTGTTCGAAGAGTCGCAGTAGTTATGGACGGCCCTCCTAAGAGTGTTAAAGCGGCGGATGTCTACCGTATCCTGCAGGAAATCGCGCGGGGGATGGAATATCTGCATTATAGGAATGTCCTCACGGTGATCTCAAGGTGGGTTTACTGCAAGCGATATTTTCGCATCGCTGCTCATATGTTATCTTTGCAGGGCTCCAATGTTCTCGTGGATAAGAATTATAGATGCGTCATCTCTGATTTTGGCCAGAGCGAGATGAAATCGGAGGTCTACAGGATAACTGGTCTTCGATGCAACGTACGCATCAATCTTTTACTTATGTTTTGTTCTTGGTCTGATTCCGCATAGCTGGAACTTTGAGATGGAAAGCGCCAGAGCTGTTGGATGGCTCATGTTCGTTAACGCCGGCGACAGATGTATATGCATATGCTATTGTTTGCATTGAAGTCTTGACTATGGGTGATATACCTTGGGGCCAAGAAAATGATGACGCCGTTCGCATCAACGTCCTCGGTATGTCCAATGATTCTGAAAGATAAAAGTAACTGACGCACCAACAGAGAAGGATAAACGACCAGCTATTCCTTTGGATTACTCTTCCCCGTTGTTGCATGAATTGATTACGGGTGTTGGGCGCGAGACCCAGACGAGAGGTTAAATTTAATCAAGCAGTTGCCCGGCTCGACCGGTTGAGGAGAATCGCTGGCGATGTCTCCGACCCCTCCATTCTGCTGGATGATGATGCACCTCCGTTATCACCTATGTCGCCAACATCTAGCACGTCGATGCTTCCTTGTGAGCATCAGTATTAATCTCCAATATTAATTTCACGATTCAATATGTTGCAGCTCCGACCCCTACTCCGCACACTGAACATCGTGCCGTCTTTGGTGTGATAGACGACTACGTCGCGATAGCATCTACTCAAGAAATAGGTGCCCTGCAAACGGAAGAAAATGCCAAGTTCGCCGGTGCGAAGCCCGAGCCACCGCGTTTTCTTCATCGTGTATCGATTAGTTCCGTGACGTCGACGTCTAGTCAAAGACGCAGAATGTCGTTCGAATCCGACTCTGACTTGTCAGAACCAGAACCTACTGAAATGGGGCGGTACCTTCCACCTTCCTCAAATGACGCCGTTGCTGAAGCGATGAACGAGAGGCGTTACCGATACCTTTTGGAGCACGAGTACAATGCGTCATGTAAGTGCTGATAAACTTATTTATCGCTCATAGCAGTACTCAAATGCAGTGCTACAGTGACTCTACCACTATGGGATCCATCACCTGTTCAGATCGGCGACGTAGGGTATTTGCGCAAGCCGGCTGGGAAGTTCGTCACGCTTTTCAACGCAGTCAAGCCACATAAATATTCGGGAAGTCAGTCGCATGAGTTTCCACCTATGGCTGAATACGGCAATGTATCCAAGGGGAGTATCCGAATGGATAAGAGAAATGTGGCACAGAAAGGTTTCGACGCTTTTTCGGGATTTTTGTCATTTCGGTCCCGCAATGAACTACCCGTTGCGTTAGTTGGCACGCTCTATATTCCTGATGCGTCCATATTGATATCTTGTTGTACACAGCCGGCGGCAGGCGTTTCGGCTGCACGCTGGACACAAGTGCGCGCATATGTATGCGGAATCAGCAGATTATCTCTATGTGAAGAGGCTCGACGCGCCCAAGGCCTGGTTCCAAGAAAATGCCGAACGTATTCTGGGTGTATATGGTCAAGAACATAACATCCAGAAAGAAGATCTCTTGTTGGGTACGCTAAGTCTAACTCCTAACCTGATATTTCTAATACTTGCCGCTTTAGTAATCAGTCTGTTGCAAGCGCCTAACTATGCATTATTCGTGAGCCACCAACATCCAGAAGGCCAAGTGAGTAGAAATTCTTCGTAGTTCTAATTGTATTGATAGATATGTTCTGACTCACCCTCCTTCTAAGGTGCATTTCAACGTATTTTCTGGACCGAAAAAAGGCCAGCCTTGGGGCAATTTCACTACTGATACACATGTGTCTACTGAGAACAACGGGCCAAGCTACGAAGACTCCAATCCTGAAGAACATGAGCATGCCATGAAGGTCTCGAACGTACAGGATCCTCCAAAGGCTGTCCTTATTGGGCGCCTTCGTTTCAAGCCGGATAGTAACGAGCCCACCACGTCGAAGTAAGTCCGATAGTTATAGGTCAAGTGATTCCAACTAGGTTGTGTAAATAAGGGCTGGACGGGATGCTGGTAAGGTGTGCAAGGATGAACATTCTATCTATACAAAAAGCTATAATCAGACACTCTTTACTCAAAACATCTTGATGACTACATGGTGAGGGTGAAGACAATGCATGCAAAGATGTAGTTACAAGTCAATCAAGTCGGGGAATGATGCTACGGCGCCGCTAGGAATGTACGTGACGAATGCTTGTCTACGGTATGTACTCGCGTTCTCAGACTTTCAGTTGTGCATATATCATTTCCAGGATCTTTGAGTGCTCGTCCTCCGCCGCTTTGCGTCTAATCAAAGTTTGAGTTAGCTACATGAGACCCACAATAACAAGATGAGTTTCAAATTGAATGAACCAACCGAATGTTTCCCTTTTCCTGGAAAAGTATTAGAGAGATACACCATGACCAAAAATTGTGATGCGAAAAACTCACTGTAGTGCGTGGTAGAGTTCCTTGGGGAACGGCAACAATCTGGACCTTCGACTGAAGTTGTTCGTGTTCAAACGCACCGGCATTGAAGGGCGCATGACGTTCCAAAATTTGTTCCTTGAGCATTTCTACCGCACCGCCGTCCGAAGGATCCACGAAGAGGGGCTCTATGAATAGTACTATCCCTGGCTTGTAATGACCAGTGACGACGCAGTTTCCCACAAGATCGGCGCAGATGTGCAAGATATTGTCCTCGATTGATCTGAGGTACGGGAAAACGTGTTAATGGGTAGACGAGGGATCGAGAGGATGAGCCCCGCTTACTTAGTGTCGCAGAAAGCAAGATGTTTACCAGTTCTAATCCAGTCATCATTCCTTCCACCTATAGTGCTAGATCAGCAATCATCGTAGTCAAATAGGTTATAGGGGTCTTCACTCACGGAATGCGTACATCCCTGGAGATGTCTCTTCAAATAGATCTCCTGTGATATGCCCGTCGGGTCGATTCCTGATAGAGGGATGTGGACAGTTCGCGGCGTCGGCGGGAATAAATAAGTCAAAAATTTTGCCTCCCTGTAAACGTGAAGCAGCGTCTCCATCGAGGACTTCTTTTTGGCTACTAGTCGCTGGTATAAGCTTGGCGTCCACACCCTTGATAATGCGCATGGACGGCAGGGCGGCCGTATTATTTACATCTGAAACTAAGCAACAACCTGGACAAAGATAATCAGTAAAAAAGTTTTATTGTATGACGAGTGTCGGACGAACCTGATTCAGTCGTGGCATACATAGCCTGCCCCGAAAATGGTTTGAATAGCTCAGGGAATTACAGAGATAAAAAATGTACTCACTGTCGCTTTCACGCCGTTTTCGACAAGCCACGCTTCGTCACTGGGATTCAAAGCAGCACCAGTGTATGTTACTTCCACCAATCCTTTGAGTGCTGCGAGGACATTCACGTCGTTCCGTGCGATACCAATCAGCTTCGAAAGCCAGGGCGCGTAGAGGAACGCCCAATTCATGCCCGCCTCGGCAATTAACGCTAGGAACTCGCTGGTGTCAAAATCTGGCTTCGAAGTCTGAACAAGGCATTGGCCTGACCATCCAAGGTAGCTCACAGCTGCAGAAAATCTATGAGAAGAGTCTTGAGTGAACCGCAATAAGACGTACTTGTAGCTGACCCGACATTTGCAAATGAACCGAGATTATTGACAATAGCTTGGACGTCTCCACCCTGCCATACCGCAGAACATTGAATCTGAGCCTGGCATCGCAGCCATTTGTGGGTCTCGGGGACAGGTTTTGGGCGGCCACCGGTGGTCCCGCTGGTGTGGAAGATGACCGCAACTGCGTCGTCTGGTACAATTGGCAAGTCTGGCAATTTCCGGTCACCCAAAGGCGGAAGTGACTTCAGATCAATGACAAGGGGAAAATTTGGATACGACAATGAAGCCACTGCGGAAGAGTAGAGTGGGTCGTATAAGATAGCTTTCGCGTTGGTTAGGGATAGTAAAGATGGTATAGCGTTATCCAAAGTAGCCATGGCCTTGTTGAGCATCTGTGGGATATAGCCAATACGCGCCAAGGCATACAAGTGTACAAGATCGGTGTATTTTTCACCAGTTATCCTGTAAGATATATTAGTAGTAAACACATAGGAGCGCACTAGAAGTTCAACTGCGACTGGCGTACCAAAGTCCAATGACATCTTGTGACTGGAGGCCGGCTTTCTTCAAAGGTTCAATCCAATACGCGGCAACCTTTTCGAGGTCATCGATGAACGTTTGGTAGGTAACCGATTTCCAGGACGGAGCTTTAGGGGTTCCCGTAAACATCTTCAACAGGGTGCGTGAGGAATACTTGTTGAGCGCGGGAATAAGGTATTCTAAAAAATGAGGCATTGGGAGATCCAGACGTTGTGTACAGTCGACTTCACTGGACTTTGGGAGCTCAACTTGAAGGTACATACGGAGCGCGCATGCATACTGTTATAAGCCATGAGCTTTCTTCGTGATTACAGATTGATCAATAATGAGATGAGAAAGGAGCCAGCGTACAGCCGAAAAAGAATCCCTCCCACCCTTTGATAGATTGTCTTGAGATGGAATCAGAATGGAATTTGTTGGGAACGCGCATTCTCACCTCCACATATGCAAACTCCATCTGGATTACGGTGGCCGAGAACCGCAAGGCTCACTCGACATTTGAACTCGCACCTCGCGTAGCCGACACGTCACATGCAGCCTCGCCAACGTCCATTCACACGCCCCCGCTGCAGCATTCCCGATCTTCATCAGTGCGCGAAATGTGTAGCACCGCACTATGAGGTCTAAGAGCTGTCTGAATAGCTTCCAAATTACATGTAGTATCTAGAAAAATTATTTATAAGTATATACTGTATGTATTTCGCTCAAAAAACCGAATTTTAGGAATACCACACCAATTCAAGTGCTATTTGAGAACTGTAATATGTTTGGAATGAAGCAATTATGTATTAGCCATAGCTCAATTGCCTTCCACCTTGGAGCCTACTACATAAGATATCTATAAACATGGACTTACATGAAAAAGTTAGATATTTTCATCAGAGCTTGCTGTGCGACCTTTTGTCGTACCAATTCATCACGAAGATCTTGTCCTCTAAGGAGACACCAGCCGCAACACCATCATTGTCGCCAATGTAGTAGAACTGCTTTCCTGCGTAGCTTATGCTAGAATTACAGATCTTAAGCTACAGAGAAATATTAATGAATAATCATAGAATGTGAAGAATCTAACCTTGAATGCTTCCTTCGTCTTCCCGGCCCCTATTTTCTTATCTTTTTTTTTTGTGAGCATTTGCATGTCTGGTAAGCGTACCCAGCGTATATTTGGCCTAGAGATATGGCATTCTGTCTATGGCGGGCCAAGAGGTCAAAAAATAAACACTGCATACATACACTGCGCGCGGACACATATACCCAAGAAATCGGGCCACTAGAAATTTGCGCTTGCACTTGCGCTCTTGCGCTTTGCACCGCAGCGCAACTTGCGCGCAAGTTAGCGCAAATCCGCGAATCTAAGCGCAAGCTAGCGCGAGCTTGCGCAGGTACTTACTTTACCCGTAATATTTACTTGTTCAACGAAACTTACTGATTTATAACACTTGAATACAACTTGAATATACCCTAATGTCGGATAACCCGAACTTTGCCAGTAAATCAACCAAGTTTTTATTGGCCGAAGATATGGAAAACACATCTATGGCAAGACAACTCAGAAGTTAACTAGATTATATCTATAGAAACACCTTGAACTCTCTGTAATGTCACAGGAGCAGATCAAAATTGCTGCCTATAACGGACTCAGGATTGTATATGATCATTGATACATGTTTGAAACTGAATTAACTCACTTATGTGGCATACATATCTAGTTTCATTCAATAACTTTGGTGCAAGTAGAGCGCAGATGTGCGCAAGTACCGCGCAAGACTCGCTCAGGTACGCGCAAGTACCGCGCAAGTCAAACGCAGGCTAGCGCAAGTCCAGCGCAGGCTCGCGCTAGTCCACGCAGGCTAGCGCAATTCAACGCAAGCAAGCGCGAGCCAATTTCTGCAGTAAGACTTGAGGAATATTGAGCGTGAGCTCACTGATTGTTTGATACTTATGAAGAGTAACCTCTTCCCAGCCTGCTACTACAAGACTCCATTGTCGTCCCTCACCAGATTACTTTCTCAAGCGGACTCCACCAGAACCCACACTCGGATTCACACCTTGTCAACGCCGCACAGCAGATTGGCAAGGCCTTGAAAATTAACTGGTTGAGATTTTAGAAGAAGACATTAACAAACTCTTGAACGAATATAATACTTAGACCAGATCTTCGGAGTCTCCAGTTTGCTTCAGACGAGATGGTGCAATTCAATTATTCTGCAATGCGCGAATACCTCTTTGTAAAAAACGGATCGCCAGGGTGGAGTGCGAAGGTTGGCTGGAAGACATTTCTCAGCATGCTTTAATGCGCTGAAGAGGACCACACAGCCGCTGAGGCAGGAAGGAAATGAATCCATCTCAAATAGCACTTGAATTGGTGTGGTATTCCTAAAATTCGGTTTTTTGAGCGAAATACATACAGTATATACTTATAAATAATTTTTCTAGATACTACATGTAATTTGGAAGCTATTCAGACAGCTCTTAGACCTCATAGTGCGGTGCTACACATTTCGCGCACTGATGAAGATCGGGAATGCTGCAGCGGGGGCGTGTGAATGGACGTTGGCGAGGCTGCATGTGACGTGTCGGCTACGCGAGGTGCGAGTCGGCCACCGTACTGGATAAGTAACATTCTTACTTTTTCCGAAGTTGTTAGTAGAACACCTTATCCTTTACAGATGAATCTGAATAGTTGCAATTATTGATACAAGTTTCTGACCTTTCTGATTGATTTGAGAGGGCTTTTCGGCTGCTCGTCTGGGAAATGTAAGTTGAGCGCATTCGCACGTCGAACTCAAGTCAGGCTTCCATACTCCTTGCTTCAACCGCTTCTCTCGATTCCTCATCGGATTGTCCAAACCTTTTGACACTTGACTCAAAGTCGCCCACACGGAATTTGTCGTTCCTTTTCCGGGGCTCAACAGTTGCCACTCATCGGTCTTTTCGTCTCTTTAGGATCGCCTTGAACATTCCCGCCCGTATCTACACATTCCACACGACCACTGTACACACAATCCGGTCATCGCATCCACATAGTTGCAGCCTAAATTTATCTTTGATGATCGCTTGCTCTGCCGTATTGTAGGACAACTCACCTATCGGGCTGGACACACAAAGCTATACTTGACGAACAGAGAACACACGCTAGATACACACCATCCCAATGCCACGCTGGGAACACGCTCAATGGATGTTATGCAGTTGTCGCCTGTTATCCCTGAAGTTTGGAGGGGCTCTTGAGTTTACGTCAACGTAAATATACAGCACTGACCTTGATTGGACATGCATCACGCTTGAAGAATGCACGGAATACTTGCTAGATACACGCTCATGCTAGGCACGCACCCACGCTGACACACTGGATGCATGCCCTACACTGGATGGACGCTAGAGCGCGGGATGGCATAGATGCTGTCGTTGGCCAGGCCGACATTGCCGCCATGACATCCGGCGGGGCAGACATGCCAGCGCTAGATTATCCGCCATAGAAGAAGCCGCAGAGGCCAAACTAGAGCGCGGCGGAGGCTAGAGATCACATTGTTCGGAAGGGGAGACTGGGGGGTAAGCAGTGCGAGCAAAGGAGGCAGAGAAGATGCTGTACCCTCAAAGACGTCAGAAAATTATTATTCAAGCAGGCGACGAGCCCAGGCGTGAGCTCAAATCGCCTGTAACAGGAGGACTCGCCTTTTGGCCTGCAGCGAGTGTGTACGTTCGGGCGGACTGTTAGGTCATACCTCTGCCACAACTGCCCCATCGCATGTGGAAAGCAGAACTACGCTGATTTCGTTTGCACCAGCATAGATGTGAAAGGTTTAGTAAGCAGGCCGGATTCAGACAGGGCATGAATGCATGAAGGCTACTGCACTGCGAGTCAGGACTGAGTGCAGACGATAGGATGGAAGATGCGAGGTGATCTGTGCTGCGCCCTTCCCCGGTGCGATGTCTGCTGCATTACGAAGTTCGAGGTTCTGGAATGGGCGCCTATGATAAGACTCTACGTGCAACGTAGCCGTCGCCCGCCTTGGCACACTCCGCGTGTATCTCTTGTTCGTTGTTCAGAAGGTCAGGTCGGGGACAGCGAATGGCTGGTGGAGACGAGGAAGGAAGTCAGATAGTTGTCGTTGATTATCGATTAACATTGTTGAACGTTGAACGGAACGTTGAACGTGAACGATGGTGAAGCTTTGAACGTTGAACAGTCACATGTCACACGCTTTTGACCCCGACCGCGCCGCCTCGTACGCGCGGTATAGTCACTACTGGTACATATGCCACTGCTAATATTGTACAGTCATATATAATTCATACAGCAGGCGCTTGGCGCTATTTATTGTTATCGATATGCTCGCGATTTGCCCTTGTCTGAACCATGGTTCGATGACGCACCAACTTTACAAAATCTTTGCAAAATCTGGAGCTTTTTGTGAAGTTGGTTCATCATATCCAAATCATATCATGCCCCGGACATCGCGTACGTACGTGTCGAATATGCATGCCCCTCCTAGGTAACTGGGGGCTTATGTCTCAGGACATGGTACACTACCTGCGCATGCCGGTGCAACGCTGGGTTACGCAATTCAATAACAATTCTACAGAATTGTTGCTCGACAGCGTTTGTTCCCCTTCATCTCTGCAATGTAAATGGTAGTTTAATACGGATAGCACCATCACCGGAAGACTTTCATGACATTATATATTAAGTAGGATGGACTACTATAGTGTATTTATCTCCTTGCACCCTTTCTACGCGATGAGCATCCTAGACCAAAATAGAAGTGATTACATCTAAGGGTCTTATTCAGCTCTTTGACCTTTGATAATGGATTAGAAAGACACTCACCAACCACTGCCAAAATGCGTCAGCCGCATTCTTCGGGGGAGGATCGTCATAACTGGTTAAAAAAAGGATAAATCAATAACCTCCAAATCCGCATAAATGGTGCTCTTACGTTGCATCCTCGATCTCCTTGATGTTAGTGACGAAGTCCATCTCGTGCGGCTGCCTTATCGAGTCCTTATAGTAGCATCTGGCGCCCACATAGATAATCGGGAAAAGAACCAGAGGAAGATAATTCGTAACGAATATATCCGTGGCCCACGAACCCTTGAGGAACACGGACCATCCACTCAACTAAATGATATACAAGGCTCGTTAGAATTTTGAAGATATCTGAAAGAGACGTCATACAATGGAGATGAGCAAGCAAACGAACGCCCCATAGTATGCAGCGTACGGTTGAAGAGCGGAGGTGTAAGGGAGGCTCTTTCGACTGATGCCTTGGGCTATCATGCCCTTATAAAATCGGATATAGATAAAGCATATCCCAAACCATGTCATCAAGCCTGCGACGGCCGTCAAGTTTTGGAACCAGCCAAACACCCTGCCAGCTCCAGAAGAGACAGCCATGTAGGCAGGAGCGCAGATAGAGAGCATACAATAACTGCAACATAAGGGAGACCATTTCGGGATGTTCTCAAAATACTTTAGGAGCGTTTCCGGCGTAGGCGAGACCATCTATTTCGTCTTATATTAGAAGATGGGGAATGAAGATGGTAATGGAACAACTGACAGAGGGCCCTAGAGCTTGCGTACAGGTCACTAGATGCCGCCGACCACGCAGAGTTAAGAGACATGCATTGATAATCTAGAAAGGTTTGAGTCTATTGATTTGTTAGGAAATGTTGCTGTAAGTACTTACGGATGGAAGTGACTTTATTCCAGCGCGTGAAATAGCAATAACGAACGGAGAGGCCCCCGCAGTTCCCTGCACATCTTTGAGATTAAGTCGGGGGTCGTTCGATGGTACCAAAAGGCCAATCACGAGGGTCCCGAGGAAGTAAAGAGAAGGATACCTGAGATAGCATGACTAGTAAGTACCTCAAGCCTATTAAGTTATTGTATTTGTCTTGACTTACGAACGTATACCCTCTTAATCGCCTTGGGAATGTTACGCCTTGGATTCTTGGCTTCACCAGCAGCAATCTATAGAAAATAACATGTAGCCAAAACAAACCCTTTGACGACGACACAAAATTTCTTACAGCAACGAGTTCAGTTCCAAGGTAAGAGAATGCAGCTTGAGTCAAGACAGCAAAGAAACCGAGGAAGCGGCCTTTGGAGCCTCCGATGTTAGCGAACTGAACGAAAGGTCCAGGCTCTTTCCAGAATCTAAATCCAAGACGGTCGTGATCTGGGCCACCTAACGATGACAATAATTTGAGCAATGTAAGATTGTTCGTTCAAACAGGTATCCTCACCACCAAGGTCGAGAACAATACCGAGGATAATAAGACCAGTAATAGTGATGACCTTGATGGAGCTGGATGAAAAATTAAAGAGATGACGGGTGGTGTGAGATATTTGTGAATAACTGGAGTCTAATCATAAACCACTGACGCAAAGACGAACTCGGCCTCTCCGTACGCGCCTTTCAAAATTGAGCCTCTATGTACATTCGATCAACAAATAATATCTTACCTGCTCCCAGTAAATTGATAGCGATGACTATAATCATGCAGATGGTAATCCAAGCTGCAGGATTGATATCTTTATTCCAATATCCAATTAAAATAGCAGAAGCACTGAGTTCTGTTGGCAACACGATAGACCAATTATACCTACGCCATCATCAATCATCGATAGAATGGTATACTGATGCCAATGACACGTACCAATAATTCCAACCCATGGTAAACGAAAAAGAAGGACCAACGAAACGTTCAGCCAACTTTATGTGGCCTCCAGGAATGGGTAAGAAGGCGATCATTTCTCCCAAGGAGACCTAGTAGCGAGATTTAAAAAACCAAGACCTGATCAAAGAACAAAGATCGTTTACCATGACAGAGTAGCAGACGGTACCCATCAGCATGTATCCTAATAGCAAGCCTTTGGGGTAAAGCATAAGCCTTGACGATGTTAGTTTGAGCGGCAAATTTCAGCTCACCAATGGGACCTCCAACTCGAGTGCACCCGCGTGCCCAAGAACAGCCCAGTTCCAATGACGCCTCCAATACTAGACGAAAGACATAATATTGTCAACAAACTGCTTTTATTTGAACTGTGAAAGAGCTTGCCTAATCATAGCAATATGGCGATTCTTCAGTTGGCGAACCAGAGGATTTTGTCCATTCAAGGAGCCTTCAAAGTTGACTTCTCGTACGGATTCTGGGTCTGGGACCTTAGAATCATCAATAACACTTTGCTCTTCGAATCCCATATTGAGAGAAAGAACCAGAGAACGTTTGGAGAAGTAAGAAAGCTTAGAGTTAGCGACATTTGGATGATGTCCTATAAATATTGCTCTACGCAGAACATAATTACAACGAAGCAGCTGTTCTGCAACTGTGAGATGCAAAGTTAGATGAAAGTCGCCTGCCTCAAGGCACATTCCACCAATGCGGTCTGATAGCAAGCGCTACACCTGAAAAGTGCGAGGAAGCGAGAGAGACCTGATACTACGACTTTGCCGTGTATGTTTCACATTTTTAGATCTATTCCACATGAAAATTGGATGTGGGTAGGATGTGGGCATGCTTAAAGAAGCCTTTCGGAACGACTTTGAGGACTTACAGCGCCCTAAGGGGGAATAAGAATGAAATGATAAATACAAAAAAGATCTTCGCTGCTTCTTGATCTTCACACATCCAAGGGAAACTAAACACCCGATTAATCAAGAGCTTCCAAGTAGATCTGGTGTGTCGGTAGGTGGGCGATGTGCCTCGGGTACTCGGCGCAAACTCAGCACCGAAGTCCAGACCGTATGTACATGTCAGTAACTACACTCACTGGGACCCACAATGATTCGCGATATTTTTCCAGACTCCTATTTTTGGCATTCCCACATGGGACCCACAGTGGTTTGCAATATTTTCCCACTCTCCTATTTTTGGCATTCCCTGACTGTGTTTGCCGTTCGGAATCCCGAATGACACCTCCGTTCTTCCATCCGCAAGACATGTTCGCTGGAATCCAGACCATTCTCAGCGACTTCCGTGCTATCTGATGATACGTGCACGCTGTCCTATCATGCATAATGATCACCATTATAGCAGAAAGCCAATTCGAATCCTTTAAAATAGCTTGCTCGGGCATAGGGTTCAGAAGAGTGCGATTATTCCTGAGGAGCTCAAGTTAGTAAGCTAATCTACCTTTTACAATGTATGGTTCTGCTTCATTGTTATCTTAGGAACCTGGAGCACATCATGGATCATTCGGACAAGGAGAAGGCTCCCGAGACCGTTACCGTTGAGGCTCATTCAACAACGGAAGCTCCTTCAGCCGCTATGAATACGATTGGACCAAGCCAAACGAATGCAGTAGAATCGGAATTCAAGCGCGATTCCCGATTCTGGATGATATTCGTGGCGTTGTGTTGCTGTACCCTGCTATCGGCGCTAGATTTGGTAGGTGGTCATTCCGAATGGATAAGTATTGGTATTACTTAAGTGGCAATAACTGACCAAATCGCCTCCTCGACTGGAACACATAACAGGGGGGAATCGGTACTGCAGGGCCAACAATTGTACATCAGCTCAATGGCAGCGATTTCACATGGGTTGCGTCTGCCTATGCCCTCTCCGCGTCGATGTTCATTCCACTCAGTGGTAACCTCGCTCAAATTTTCGGGCGCAGGCCAATCATCCTTGGAGGAATTGTTGTGTTTGCTATCGGATCTGCAGTATGCGGTTCTGCAAAAACGCTGATAGTTCTGATCATTGGAAGAGGTGAGTCGAACGAAGATCTTTAACGAGCACTCAACAGATACTGATCAGATATTATCTATCCATCAGCCATTCAAGGTGTAGGTTCCGGCACGATTCAAGCTCTTTCATCGATTATTATCACGGATTTAGTTCCTCTACGTGAAAGAGGTGTTTACGCCGGGATTACAGGGGTGTAAGTCCGACATTCGGTTTGCCAGTGGTCCAACGGCATTGACGTTATTTGTAGGGTTTGGACGACAGGCACTGCTGCTGGGCCTTTTATAGCTGGTGGGCTGTCAGAAAAGGCGTCGTGGAGATGGCTATTTTGTGAGTGAACGGTGTATATGGCACAGTCAAGCTAACTCTTATCCCCGAGTTCAGACATCAACCTTCCGCTATGTGGACTCGCTTTCATTGCAGTCGCAATATTCCTACGCCTGAAGAAACCAGAAGGAAAGTTTCAGGATAAGATTTTCAAGGTCGACTGGCTGTGAGTGGACTCCCAGTTGATATTTCTATATTATTAGGTGCTGAAGGGCTCAAAATTCAGAGGCAATTTGTTCATAATGGCCTCGACCTGTTCAGTGATGCTTGCATTGACTTGGGGTGGCATCAGGTTCACTTGGAGTTCAGCAAATATATTAGTTCCTCTTATACTTGGCATAGTCGGCCTTGCATGTACGATCTATTATGAATCACGGTGGCCAGAAAATCCTGTGGTGAGCTTTTATACACGCCAAAATGTCAATTTTCTGATAATTGTTCGTGAGTAGATACCACTTATGGTCCTTTCAAACAGGACTAGTATATCGGGGTTGGTATACGATTTCGTTTTCTGTCTTTGTACAGCTCTGATACTTGATATAGATATGTTTCAACTTTCCTTCAAGGAATGGTGACTCTTGGAATCGGATGTGAGTGGCCTCGTTAACCATGTACTACTACTTCAATACTCACATCAATGACTAGTCTATCTGTCAGCATGTCCATTTTTTGCATCTCTCTTTCGCATACTAATGGCATCGCCAATATATTACAGACCAACCTGGTTTCAATCAGTCAAGCTCTCGAGTCCTATCACTTCAGGTGTCCTGTTCCTTCCTCTAGCAGCGACAATCTCTCCTTCGGCCATCATCCAAGGAATCATTGTATCTAAAACGGGATCTTACCGCCCTATAGTAAGTGGACCATTCGCTTATCCTCAACAACGCTGTTAACGATGATCTCTCACTAGAACTTCGTTGGCTGGTTTCTAGTTGTTTTAGGCTCTGGTCTCTTAATCTCACTACAGCTAGGGACATCTGTGGGACTGCTGGTTCTGTACCAGCTTCTATTGGGCCTTGGGATGGGATTCCTGTACTCCACGACGGTATGACATGTTACTGGTTTTTCGACTTCCTCTGACCCGAAGATATACAGTTCCCAATTCTTGCACCGCTTCCGCTGTCCGCAAATGGTCCAGCAGTTGCTTTCGTGGTTTTCCTGCGCCAGTTCTCACAGGTACGATATAATTATATGCTCGCTCATTTTATATCAAAAATTTATAACAAATTTTACAGGCCTGGGGAGTCTCAGTCGGTGGAACTATCCTCCAGAATGCCCTGATACGAAAACTCCCTGAAAACGCCATTCTAGGGCAAGAGAAAGCCCTTACCACCGGACAGCAGCTTGCATATGCTATCGTCCCGCTTATCTCGACGCTATCTCAGCCGCTGCAGGACGAAGTACGCCAGGCCTTCCTGGAGAGCTTCAGGGAAGTATGGATCGCTTTTGCGGTTTGCGCTGCGATCGGGCTATTCAGCTGGTTTGCTATGAAAAATTATCCCCTTAAGAAATCGGTTGATCAGGAATGGGGTATCGATCGGTCGACGGTCGAGAAAACAACCATAGAGGTTGTACAAGGTACAGAGAAGCAGGTGAACTCATAGGAAGTGTGCGCACTCGTCAGGTTCATCAGTTGGACACTCTGCATTGATGACATAGAATTAATGAATGTGAAAACCAATTCTTGATATCTACGAACTTTTGAGTTACTGGTATCTAAAAACGTTAATACCAACACAATTGTGTCCCAGAAAAGCCCAGAAACTTCGGGTGGACAAATGAGCAGGGCTTGTTCATCGTCGTCGTGACGGTGAGGCTATGTATTATGGGCCCGGACACAGGCAAAAGAGCTATGCTCGTTCGTCATCGATGGGAGGAGAGTGGTGGGTGTAGAGGGGCCACAGGTGGACGAACGGGCGGAGATAGGCGGAAGGGCGGCGGATGAGAACCGTCGTGCTGGCGCTCATGCGGGAGAGCCAGAGCACATCCAGCCAGCACACAGGAATGTCATTATGCCGTCGATCACTGTGTTGCGTTGGTGCTATGTTTCGTATATATAAAAAAGACCCCGCCTTTAGCGTCTGCGCACCGCAAAGGTTGCAATATTGCAACCGCCTTGTATGTGCAGACGGTTCGGCATGATGGGGGGTTCTAGTGGGGGCCGCCATGATTGGCAACTCATGGTGGTCGCCGCGAGGCCGGCGGCTGCGCCACTCATCTTCTCCTTGTCTTCTCGGTGTCGCTCGCCTGCAGATGGTCTAATGGGCGTTGTGGCAGGGGTCGCCATGACTGGCACTACATGGCGGTCACTGCGTGGCCGCTGGCGGTGCTGCTCATCTTCTCTGCGTCGCTGGTGTCCGTGTGATCCGTGTTTGCGCGACGTTTGCATTATTCATAGTCCCGTACAGCAATTGGGTCGCTCGCGTTCCTCGCATTGTTCATATCGTTCTGCGATGGTTGCGCGAGTTATTACTGTTTTTCGTGTTGTACATGGTGCTCGCGTCACGGTGTGGTGTCCCTGTTTGCATCCTCCACGCGTATGCTACAATTAAAACATCGCAGTATAAGTTATAATATACAAGATAAAGCTTGTGACAACCTTGCAAGGGAACGACGACGACGCGTTATCCCTAAGCCCAGAGTCCCCCTCTGCAAATCTCGAGGCATATCCACATCCCTCATTGAGGGGAGGACATGCGCAACATGAGCATAGTCTGCATTGATGGCGGCAGCTTTGGCGGGAATGGTGATAGGGAATGGTGGTGGTGGCGGAGTGTACGTGGGTGCGGATGTGGAGATGGATTGTTAGTATGTCCAAACAAAGGCGCGTAGAGGCGCGTGCCGGCTCATGCTGAGGCGGGAGCTATTTTAAAACTTCTATTTTACAGTTCCGTACGCGTTACGCGCGACCACGCACAAAAACCTCCGTGTACGCACGGTCACCACGCGCAGTTGACGCGCATTTCCAATTTCCCGCCCGCACATCTCCTGGACCCACTTTGTATCCATGCGGTACGTGCGACAGACATGTGGTAAGTTTGACAGTACAAGAAGATGAGAGTGGAAGACCCGAAGCATGTACACGTCAATGGGCGGCGGCACTCTGAAAACGGCGCGGATACCATGTGTGAGTTGTGGATGAGCTATTCTAGACCAGTTCTGGAAACCGGTAACTACATCAGATGTGATGATATATGGTGCCCACAGATCTCACGGAACAGTAATTCCCAACCTTTTCAATCAGTTCTGGAAACTTGCAACTAGATTAGATATATCATGTACATGGCGCCCATAGGCGCCCACAGATCTCAGGGACGAACAGTAATTCCCAACCTTTTGTACCACGGCGCCCACAGAATGCTTCCCATACACCCTGGAACAAACAACATCGTCTACCCTTCATATTCACTTCTAATGCCTCTTTCCAACTCTGTACTGCCACCGTCGACTCCTAGAGGTGTCTGTGCTGTTCCATGAAAGTCTGATGTAGCGGGTATAAGCGAACATACTTAACTTTGATCCTGTTCACTGCCCATCATCAGCCATCATTTGATACTGAGAGGGCCCTTTATAAATAAGTAAGTAAATCCGGTGTCAGTATCGATAGAAATAGGAATGAAATTTCGTTATAGATAATACTTAATCCGGTTAGCCGCGTCAGCTTCAGTCCAAATAATGTGTCTCAGTTGTGGGAAGTCTGCTGTTCGCTGCTGGGGTATGCATATTTTCCAATGTGAAAAAATCTTTGGATGTTCTGTGACATTTACAAAATAAATTTACAAGATAGGAAAATATAAAAAAGAAACTTTAACAACAAACAATAGACTTCCAGTTTAAAAAATGGGATGTCCTGACAATAAATATAATAAAGCTTCTCAAGGCCGCCCACGGCAGAGCCCACTACGAGGCATGACGTTTTTGAGATGTTCCGAGCTGGCCGATGAGATTATGATTTGCGCATACTATCTAGTATCTCCAAACGACACATCACCTGCACGGAAATTTCCTATCAGCATGCAACCCAATCATAATTGAGAACCAGAACAAAGCCCGTGATATACCTTGAAATGATAGTTTCACCACCTTACCGAGGTGGTCTCTGGAGTAAAGCATATCGAAGGTGGTTATTTCTTCACACAGAGAATAAAATTGAAGACTGGGAATAATATGTAAGTATACGTATAAATATCTCATCCTTAGCAAGGCCTGTTTCCAGACTCTACCAAGGCAAACAACTGCTTATCTTCACAATGGCGCCCAGCTTCCCTATCACGGAAGCAGAACTCACTGGCTCTTTCACCGAGTCCGTCCTATGGGGATTCCACATCGTCACCCTTGGATTCTGTATGCAGACGCTCTTGAGGAGTAAAAACCAATGGAAGAGCTCCAGAGATATTAATTGGCCCATGGTGGCCGTCTCGTTGGCGTTGTTCATAAATGCAAGCTTCGATGTGCTTCTCGGTTTCTACCATACGTTGCTGGCCTTTGTTTTTTTCCAAGGCGAGGGAGGTGCCACTGGGGAATATACAGACATCTCCGAGTGGATCAATATTGCGCGTGTATGTATACATTAATTGTTTGCTTGAATCATACCAATTTGATACCAATGCTAATCTACATCTCTTAGAGCGTTACTGTACTTGTTCAAACTACAATCGGGGATGCAGTCCTGGTATGGACTCTGATTTTGTCGTCCTCATCGCCTGTTCCTCATCGCCTTCGATATGTAGGTCTACCGGTGCTGGGTTGTATACCAGCGCTCCTTCCGGGTCATCGCCGTATCTTGCCTCCTTTGGCTCGCTTTGATGGGAGCAGGCATTTGGCTCATCTACCTTGAAGCCACACTCAAGTCGAGATTGCTTATCAGTGCTAAACAGCTTTCGCCCGCGACTACTCTCTGCTGGGCGGTCACCATTGCTCTGAATATTATTACCACAGGTAATCTAACTTGAACCAAGTTCTTGGATAAAGTCTAGTTCTAATACTATTTCTCATCAAAGGGCTGCTGATATATCGTATCTGGAGAGTCGATAGTTCTGGCAGGAAATACCTCATGACCAATGGTCAAGGAAAGTCGGCTCAAGGCAAACTGAGAAACATCATGCGCATCATCATCGAGTCTGGCTTGATGTACTCCGTCATAGCGGCGCTGACATTCATCACAGTCATTGTTGGAAGTAACGCGGCCTACGTAACGTCAGATATGGTATGTGTCTCAAAGAAGCATTCAAAATTACCTTGAAGCCAACTTGAAGCTGACATTTCTTGCCTCTGATCGTCAGGAGGTGCAAATTGTCGGTATTGCCTTCGACCTCATTCTCGTCCGTACCGCGAACATCTACTCTGATGGCTCGATCGACGCCAGTCGCGGAACAGCACAGAACGTGCCATTGCAAACTTTCGTATCCCCAACCCGCGTGACTAGGTCCATGAACCCGATGACCGAGATATATGTAACTAGTTCTGTGATTAAGCAAGGAGCTGAATCTGTCAAAGGAATTGAAGAGAGTGAGAGCGAGAGCAATTATGTTTGAATTATGTAGTTGATTTACCTTGATAGCGAGGTTTGTCCAGTCTTTTCTCGAAGAGGTTCTAAGTATGTACGTAAATCATTGTATGTACCTACCTACCTATATTTATAGCCTGAGTGAATTTTAGTTCTAAGGATCGACTTTCAGACGTGTGTTTTGCATTCGCTCATCTGCAAATATGGGCCAGAATTCTATCATCGATTTTGGTTTCCGATTACCGTAAACCATAAATGGCGCTACTACTTACTTCTCAGCGATGTGTGCGATCGTGTTGCTAAGATCTTTTCTGGTTTGCAAGAGTCATTATGCTGGTACCCTAATGAAACTAGTAAAATCTTATAAATATCTGCGGGTTCGAGAGGTTCCTTACTTGACAAGACAAATCCTCTAGCTCTTTCATTTCGAAATGATGTTTTCGATGAAACTCTCTGGACCAATGACCTATACTTTGGTTTCTTTTTACCAAACGCTATGGGCCTTTATGCAAGCTGTGAGCACTCATCATCGTAATATCAGACGCCGTCTAATAGTATTTTTTCAAGCTTTGGCATCGTCGGAACTTCGCCAGCATTGTTTTCTGGCGTTCAGAGACAGGCAGCATTCTGTTGAATCTACTCCAACTTTCTTTGTATCCTACACATCTCCGAAACGATTTCATGTTGCTCTATTCCACAATTATGGTCCCTCTGCTAGGACCGAGCCCCAGAGAACTCCATTCTATGGGCATGAAGCCCCGTTCATACATGGGCGACGACCACTCCCCGATAGAATTCGGCTGGGTGATAAAGAGTGATGGCAAATCATCCATTCAATTCTCTATCGAGCCTCTCTCACCCACTGACGGCGCGCCTACACCGCCAAAGGCATGCAGCAAGATCCTTAGCGCGTTGGGCAAGGTCACCTGCGTCAAATCCTTTGACACCACCTGGGCCAACATCTGCCAGGAAACCCTCGGAGTTGACCCATCCTGTCAAGAAAACTCATTTTTCCTAGGTGAGAACATAGCTTGACTTACATTTCGTCAAAATTATTAAATTGCCATACTGTCAGGTGCTGAACTCACGCAGAAAGAGGCGGTTGGCAAAGCCTACTACCTTCCAGGCCCCCGTGCACGAGCAGATAATTGCTCAATTGAGATGACAATCGAACGCTGTATGCTGGCGCTCGGACTAGGGGACCCATGGAGTGTCCTCGCTTCATATATCGAAACCCAACCGTCCGAACGCGGGCGCCTAATCTCGGATATAGTTGCGGTAGACTGCGTCGCGCCGTCCCGCAACCGTGCTAAAGTCTACGTTCGAACCGCAGACAGAACGTTCAAGACGATCGAGCAGCACATCACTCTCGGTGGCCTCCTAAGCGACGACGAGTCTGTTCGGGAACAGTGGATATGTTGCGCACCCTATGGGGATTCTTCTTCCCAGGAATTGGGGAAGACGAGCCACTCCCAATCCAGCATCCGAAGATGGGAGAATGGCCAGGCTTCTTGCTTTACTACGAGATGACGCCCGGAAGCGATATGCCTTTCCCGAAGGTCTACATCCCTGTTCGCCAGTACTGCCCAAGCGATGCCTTCATTGCGGAGGCGGTTTCCATGTATCTCACAGGAAGGAATCTATCAATTGGTAAGAATTATGTCGCCAATATTCAGCAGCTATTGTGAGTGGCGCCCTGTCTTCTAACGCTTCAACGTGCTAACTTTTCGTTTTCATCAGCCCTCATAGAGATCTTGGAAGTCGCACAGGGATTCACACATACGTCGCATGTTGCTCCAGGCCGAACGGGCCCCAACTATATCTCTACTTGAGCCCAGAAATATTCGCACCGGAACGAAGATATTAGCAGAGCGTTTACACCAAATGTATAGTTGTTGTAGTTACCTGTATGTATGTAAGGATATACAAATTAATCAGAGACGACTGAGTGTTGACATTTGTCATACTTGCCCCTGCTGAAAAATAAGGGGCACGGAAAAACGGCGGTATGCCGAGTAAATGTGACGTTGGCTCTTCGATCTTCAACCCGGAGGTTTTATTGTGGCATCTCCATCTGCCGCACGTCAAGAGACCGTCCTGAAAAGAGTCAGATGGCGGTAGCCGAGAAAATCGAATTTCTCACATACCAACTTGACCTCTCTCGCCATGGCCTTCTGCCATTGTGTAACCCATAAGCTGGCAAGCGTTAGGCACCAGCATTTCGTCAGCGATCAAATCCGTATGTGGGCGCATAATTCTTGACACCGACTGAGTGAAAATGGAACCATGGCGAAGGTTTTCTTGGAAAAAAATAAAACGAATCAAGAGAGAGATTGATACCTGCGAAGATTGTCCCCGATTATCTTGTTGCTGGTGTGGGTAATATTTTCTGTAAAGCATGCAGCCATGGTCATATCAATGGGTTGAGTTGAGATGATATTGCACAGATAACAAGAAGGGTAGGCAGCCGAAAGACAAGTCATGATTAGAACGCAGTTGCGCAGATGTTCACCGACGATGTCGAAAGATTGACACACAGTCGATACTGACATTGGCTTCAATTTTGATGATTGGTTTGACATAACATTGAGTCAAACGACGCGTGATTATCGTGGTTATACAAGGACAGAAGTGACATACCAGTTTCATTTGCCATTTCGCTTTGTCTTCGCTAGCAGATTGAGCTGGTGACGCTGAATGGTAGTTAAGCTCTCAGTGAGTCTTCAGCGCGCCTTTGCGAGCTGCGCAAGGGCATGGCTTGTGTGTTCCGACCTTCCGCAGCTTTCTAAGGTCCTGCGATGAATCCATGCTTCAGCGTCGAGAAAAGTAGATTTGTTCCAAGTTTGCGTATCGTGGTTCGATGGAGATATAACGAAGCCATAAATAATATTAGTAAGAATCAGTCTCGGTACCGGGGCCAACAACAACAAGTTGAACAACATCAAAACAACATCGACACTCGTGTTGCACTCATCTAACTTAAACGCAACTTAAACGTCAATATTATTCTGGTGCAGAGCTTACCGCAGAAGTGTCCTAGTTCTTCATTGTCGGCAGCTCAGCAGTTCGCTCTCTATTAGCAATATGTTTGATACTAGCTTGTACACTACTGACAATCCACAATTTTCCGAGGAAGATATCAAAAAGGTCTGGTTCATCACCTCCTGTGATAAGTTCTTTCATGTAATCGTTTTGCTCACTCTTATTGATAACATAGATGCTACCTTCTACCTATAGAGCATGGGCAGACTCCTTCAAAACTTTACTATTGAAGCTAGCGGGGAACACGAAAAAACCAATTTGAAACCCGAACAATGTTGGTGGTTTCCATGGATTATTCTCCGGCCGTTCTTTCAATCAAAAGGTTATACACTCTACAATTACGACCCACAACATCCTACAAGGGTACCAGACTTTCGTGGCCCTCCAGCTGTCGATTCATTTGGCTTATACGGTGATCGCACCATACTCCCCTCTTCCCACATGCGACGTGTGAGTTCCAGTGCCTATTACCTACTAGATAGGTCTCTGACGCACAATTATGCATAGAATCCGACTATATTCGGTGCTCGTGATAGGTGTGTGCATGAATCGAATCGAATCGAATGACATGGCATGTGTGCTAACGACGATATACAGACAGAACAGAGATGTTGTCATTAAGTTTGTTGACAAGTATTCTCCAGATCACCCAGAGGGTACCATCGAGTATCAAATCCTACGTTTTCTCAATACCCCTTCGATGAGGTCGGATCCCAGGAACGCGACCGTTCCAGCACTCGAATTCCTCGAATTTTACGACTGGAAATTTATCGTAATGCCTTTCCACAATGGATGTGACGAATACGTCTTTCTAACTGCGTATGAATGTCTCGACTTTGCTTGCCAAGTGCTAGAGGTAAGTCTCTAATTCAGCCCTCTTTCAATGGTAATCACTCACAAGAGATGCTAGGCCTTGTCTTTTCTACACGAACATAGGATCGCACATTTGGTCGGTCCACCTTCCTTTAGGCATTATGTGCTGTCATTTTGACAATTGCAATGCATATCTCTTAGGACATATCTCAGGAGAACATAATGATGAATTACCATGGAGTTCCTCCACCGACGTGGAACTTTGAGACTAGAACAAAGCTTGTATCACTTCCAGACTTTCGAACAACATTCCCAATCAAATACAGCTTCATCGACTTTGGAAATTCGGCATACTTCCTTCCAGGTCTTCCCGGTCGAAATGTCTCGTTGTTCCTTACAGGAACGGCCGCCCACACCGTGCACCGGAGGTGGATGGGCGTTTCAAGCACGATCCGTTTGCGGCAGACGCATATCAAACGCGGTCTTTTTCAACAGCTGGTTTGGGGTGCGTCGGCCAGCGCGCCACGTTTTAGATTTTGTATCTTTGAATTTGACCTTGACTCCAACTGTATAGCGCATCATTTATCCTGAAGTTCCCGGACTTCTCGAGATTCTACAAGATATGTCAAGTCTGCATGCACCTGACCGCATCTCAATGGCCGTCGCCGCCACTCGAACGCGAGTTCTGTACGATAAAATGCCACCTCACGAGACCTTGCCCCGACATATTATTGAATTCGAAAACTACTACTATGTTCCAAGGTCAAAATTTCGGTATTGCAAAGAGTATAGTAAATGGTATATTTGGAAGCATGGAAATCTTTTCTAGTGAGCGTGAATCTTTCAAAATCTTTCGTTCTACTACTCATACATTCGAGATGCGCAGATGTTTCTGGGCAATACTGATGTTTGACGCCACCCTTTTGACATGAATGCAATGCTTTTTTGTCCCATCCAGTCCTATATATCTAACATTAGGAAGTCTCCGCGTTCTTCATGATCCGCCTGAAAGACCTGATCTGTGGAATCGCAACCTTGCGGTCATTCCAGTTCACTCGCGGAAAAGAGGGAATGGAATATCAATGGACGATAGTACTTCAGATTCTAAAAGCCCAGTTACGTGTATACAGTACATAGTTTAGTGAGAGATACGCAACGAATGCTTGTCTACCCGCCCAATAAACTTCTACCATGAAAAATTATGTGACTATTAGTGAGAAAGGCTGCTTTCGGGGTACATGACTTATATCAAATCGGAGGTGCTGAGGGACACCTTGAAGTAAGTAAGAATGTGAATATTAAAAAGATAATGGTATCTGAAGGGTCCCGGTCACGCTCACCTATAAGGACTTCCAAGTTTGAAATCAATATCTTGATAAACTCCCGATTTTGTCGAAATTTAGACCTCGGAACGCAGCAGTGAAGGCCAACTTCAATCATATGGCGTGGAATAACGTCAGCGGGGCAGCTTATCATACAAGACTCGCAGATACTCAAGACAAATCTCCAAAAATCATGCTCGCCAGGACTTTGTTGTCCTGCAATAACGTCTGGTGCCGATAGGATGTCGTGGTGAAGGGTGGCAATTCAAACCGTTTGACTGGTTCGAACATGCTCAGAGGTGTGAAGCTTGACATATGTTTTAGAAGCTTGAACCTTGAGCAGTCAAAGGACATCAGAATAAAAGATGGGCTAGATTTCATAAAATGTCGAAGAAGAATATATGAAGCCGGCTCGAACAAGGCCCCAATAATTACTGCGAGGCCATATTGACACTTATAGAATCTATCGCTGCGAGCATCGACAATTTCGGCATTAAGAATCGTAGTTTCGACATGATCGGGTTCATACAGATTTGGATAAGCGTACCAGTACTCAATGGGTATTTGGATACGAATGTGAAGGGTGCAAATTTTATTGACATCAAGGCGGAGCCAGTACATGAAGCGCATTGTCAATTTTGCCGAGGAGATGCGCTTTCATCGCCCTAGAAGACAGCATGAATTTAGAGGCATGTAAATCGACAAATGCCCACCTCTCAAAATGGAGTTCATGTTCCAGGTATTCGCAGCGTTTTCGCATGTCGATATATGACATAAGTAACGAGGCGTATTCCTGTCGAGGCACTGACGGTGCAGCGTTCGCATTTTCGGCGGTCGAAATTGAGGCTGTCTTGTATTTCGTTATGAGACTTGGAGAGACGAGAGACGGTTCAGAATGTAACTGATGGAAATGCAACCATGATGAAATTTTCTTGAGCAAAATAAAATGAATCAAGGATTAATACCTGTGAAGATTCTCCGGATCCCTGACTATCTTGTTGCTGAAGTCGATTACTGATGTATTAATGTTTCCTGTGAAGCGTGCAGCCATAGTCGTATCAATGGAATGAGATGAGCAGAAATTGCACAAAGAACAAGAAGGGTGAGCAATCCGAAAGATAAGTCACGATTCGAATGCAGTCGCAAAGTTCACCGACGACATCGAACGATCACGCAGTTGATACTAACATTGGCTTCATTTTGACGAGTGGTTTGACATCACCTTACATCGCGTCAAACGACGCGTAATTAGGGTCGTTATACAAGGGCTGGAGCGGCATACCAGTCTCATTTGCCATCTTCTTGAGCTGGTGACGCCGAACAGTAGTCAAGCTCTTCAGCGCGCCTTTACATGCTGTGCAAGGACATGGCTTGCGTGCTCCAATCTTCCGCAGATTTCCAAGTTCTTGCGATGAATCCATCCTTGAGCTTCAGGGCCGAGAAGTCGATTTTGTTCAAGTTGTGGTTCGATGGAGATAACGAGGACGTGATGGGTCCAAGTTGGAGTCTTCTGCTTGGCCATATTTGGAACGCATGCCGTAGCCCTTGTCCGCTTTTGATTGTGTGCCCACTTCGCCTAAATCCCATTGTCCTTTTCCTTCCCAAGCTCGAATCCAAGTAATACCCATTCTATACCACAACCACCCTCACAATGTCTATCACACCACAAGAAGACGAACTGATCAGGCCCTCATCGAGCTCAAGAAAGAAATCCGCAGCTCGGGATCTCGAAAGTGCATGCGCTTCTGCTCAAAACGAACCCAGACTGGGTCGTCAGCGAAAAGCGGACGCGCAAGATCCTGCAGAGCCAGGGCTTGATCGTCACCGCCCCGCCGAGCGCGTCGGAGCCGGGGATATACCCATCGTCGCGTGTGATCGAGAGTCTGGACATCCGCCAGTGGACGCCGAAGTCGCCGTGAAGTTCTTCGACAAGAAAAAGGGGAAAGGACTCGTTGCCGCGGAAGCCATCGAGGAGGGCGAGACGATATGGCGGAGGACCCCTTTGTCATCGCAGCAGAGTGGTAAGCCGGTGTCATTCGCTACTATGTTATTTCAGAACCCCCTTACCGTTTCTTTTCTTGAGTGGCTAGGGAGATCTTCGACCTGCAGCAGGCATCAACTGCGTGCGGATATTGCACGACCCCCTTATTTTGGATTCGCCACTCATCAATGCTTGTCCAGCGTCGTCATCGACATCCTTCTGCCCTACCCGATTCTGCAATCGCTGTGTCTGGCGCGCTCGGCGAAGTGCCATCCCTTGCTCTGCCCGCGCAGAACCCTGCATCGGTGCCACTTCTGAAGTTTGCTAAAGACACGCAATGGATGGCGCTGCATGCTCTGGCCCAGTGCACGAGCCGGGTCTTGCTCTCCAATCAGCATAGCGATGCCGCTCTACAGGCAGATTGGGACATTGTGAAAGGCATGGCGGAATTGAGCATGGAAGATCGCTTCAAGTACAGTTTCAAGTCGTATGTATTTTTATTTTCGTTTTATCAAATATCTGAAGGATTTGCAGAGCTCCAATCCAGAGCCTGACCGACCCACATGGAAAAAGGCATATGCAGTGTATGTCCAAGCTTTCAAAGACCCCAAGGCCCGCAAGACCAAAAGAAGCTGGCCAAGATCCTGAAACGGCCCCTCCCCGAAGACGTCGACCACGAGCTCTTCGACTACGACGCGGGCTTCCTCCGCGGGCTGGGCCGCATGAGCCTGAACCTCGAGGCGCACGGCGGGCTCTACACGCTCCACGCGCACCTGAACCACGCGTGCGACCCGAACGTCTCCGTGCGCCACCTCGACACGCGCAACGCGCTCTCGCGCATCAGCGTGCTCGCGCTGCGGCCGCTGCGCCGGGGCGAGGAGCTCGTCGCGACGTACGTGAACCCGAAGCTCGGGTACCGCGCGCGCCAGGACGAGCTGCGCGGGTGGGGCTTCGGCGCGTGCGGGTGCTCGCGCTGCGTCGAGGAGGCGAAGATGGTCAGCCAGGCGCCGGCGGTGGCGGACGAGCTGGACGACTTGGCGAGCGAGCTGAAGGCGGGGCTGGGGGTGATCTAGCTGTGGCATATTGTTGAGAACTTGGAATAAATACATACTGCGTACGCGCACAGCGGTGCGCAGCTTGAACTGGTTTTCGCTGTGGTTGGTATGGACAAGGATGAGGATCAAGTTTCGGAATGGGGTCGTTGCTGCAGTTTAAGTATATGTTACTGCAAGATCTATTTTCATTGACGGTCCGCGATCGTAATCAAGTCGTTCAATAAAAAGGCCTGCGCCTGAGAGACGTTGACGGTCGGCGCATTGATGCCTTGGCGATTCGTGTTTGTCGTTTGTCATTGAAGACCGGCGCTGCACGGTAGACTTGTCCGTTGCTATGATCAGACGTTCAGCGCCTCAGACAACCTCAGACTACCTACCCCTGCGGACCTTCCGGCAGCGCTATGCCAAAAGTACCTGAGCAGTCCCACGTATATGAGTATAAAACGACCCTTGCGCATTGGCGACTCTTCTCGTACTTCTCATTAACCACGTCACCCACCGCCGCAGAAATCTGCGAGTTGGGATTATCGCAGGGACTACTTTTGTTCCCTCTACACGATCTTTACCGGATTCACATCGTTCAGCTCGTCAGCCTGAAATGACTACTTCCACTTCCACTCATTTGCCGCAATGGTACGGGTGCTGGCCACCCGTGCCAGCACCCTTGTCCGCCCAGGTCAATCGCTGGCTATGGCTTTCCATGGCAGTCTCCCTATCCATCCCAGCCACATTCGCCTTCCGCCATCTGCACTCCCAAACACCAATGACGGATACACCGAACAGTCCCTCGGGCGGCCACGAAACATTCAGCGTCGCGCTCGGCATCGTCGCAGCGCTCTACAGCACCTTCCTCCTGATCCTCGCGCGCAAGGAGCGCAGGCTCACGGTGGCGGAGGAGGCCATGGTGGACATCGAGGACGCCACGCAGGCGGTGCGGCTGCGCAGCACGCTCAGCCTGCTGATGGTCGCGGTGTGTCAGAGCTTCCTCGCCGCGCTGTTTCTCTACGTAGGCGCCCGGGTCGCGTTCTTACTCCGGGTCTCCGGAGAGCATGCATCGACGTCGCATCCGTTATTCGCGTATGGCGATTTCGTGTTCGTGGTGGGCCAGATGGGGTTGATGGGGTATGTGATATTTTGTTGCGTCCTGCATGAAGCAGTGAGTGTTTCCTTGGTAGTCTATGGTGACTGTTGTTGATGGCGTTTTCAATTAGAAAATCGAAGCGTACCTCTCCGTCAGGAATACGTTGAGAGCGGGGAAACGGCGATATCGATGAGCCAAGTAGCCTGAATAGAGAGATTTTTGGAGGCGCAATAAATTAGAACAATGTATAAATTAATGGATGCGTAAATTATATTCTTGGTTTACAATCACGATTGGACCAGCCAAGCTGTTGTCTGTGAGATGCATTGGGGGGTTGAATTTATCGCGCATATGAACGAGTCGTTGAAATTATATTGGGCAGTTCTCGTTCTAACTCTAAACACCGGTAGCAGCGGGTAGGACAGCATCCTCGTCTCTGCCTATATACAGACAACGGTTATAACGATCCCAGCATAAAAACACATAGACACCAGTGCTCACCCTCATAGAACTTCTGCAAAAACGTCCTTCTCGGCCTCTCCTGGGGCTCCAACAAGATGCCAAGAACATGGTCCGTCTGCTTCCACACATTCACCGTCTCCTGGTAGTCCTGGCGGCCCTTCAGCAGCAGCACGTCGATGGCGCGCTGGTCCGTGACATGGCGGTTGTGCTCGAAGCGCCGGCGGATGGCATGGCGCACGTAGGCGGGGGACACGCCCAGCGCATATATGGCGCAGATTTCCGGAGCCTGTGGGCTGGGCTTAGCTACGGCGCACTGGCACAGAGGAGGGGACCCACAGAGCGGTACCAGTCCCGGTAGAGCTTGAGGACGCGCGCGCGCGATTCTGCGGGGCCGGACGAGGTGCGGGAGAGCGTGGCCAGCCGCGAGGGGATGGTGTTCATTTTGCAGGTGGAGGCAGCGGAGGAGCACGACGGTTTGTGTGCAGGCCAAATTCAAACTCAGCCCCCGATTTGGGTTTGTTTAAGAGGTGATCAATCTACCGTCGCCCTTCGCTATCTCTTCTTCCTTTGCCACTGCACTGACCAACCCCTCGCATCCGCCGCAAATACAATGGTCCGTGGAACAGGTGTGTGCGAGGCTGCGATTTGTGGGAACGATGCTAAACAGATGCCTGGGTTCTTTCTCACTAGGCAAATTCAAGCAGAAGCGTGGAGGCGGCCGCAGCTTCAGGTATGCTTGATCAAATCGAAAACAATGTATCTTACTGACAAAAATACAGCAAGGATCTAGGAAATGAAGGTGGGGACAGAAACAAGGCTCATAGGTGAGATAGGCCCATGATCGCTCGTGTGCCCATAAATCCAAGTACGGCCGGCTGATTGTCATCGTGACTCATAGAGGAGGCGACGGAATTGAGGAAGAAGACTCGGACGAGGAGGAGTCAGAGGAAGAGGAGTCCGGGGAAGAGGAATCTGAAGAGGAGGTGGAAGGGGATGCCAAGCAGGAGCTTACCCGTGCTGAGAGGCGCGAAATGAAGAAGAAAGAGGCCGAGAAGAAGAAGGCCGAGGAGGAAGAGGACCCAGATCTGATCAATCCCAACCACGTCCAGAAGAAACTGAACATATCGGATCTCAATGCGCCCAGGGAGATGACGAGACGTGAGAGGTGCGTAGGGCGCCAATCTTGCATGCCGATCTTATCTTGACGTTTTTACTATCTTATCAGGGAGCAGAAGGAGAAGGCAGACGCTAAGGAGCGCTACTGGAAGGTTTGTTTCGCTTTCATGCCAAAATCGTGCATATATTCACGACGAATGTTGTCTAGCTTCATGTTCAAGGCAAGACGGACGAGGCAAAGGCAGATCTGTCCAGACTTGCCAAGATCCGTGCTGAGCGCGAAGCTGCACAGGCGAAGAGAAAGGCTGAGGCAGAAGGTGAACAATCTCATTACATTGAAATCATAACCCGAAGTGCCACTCACATCCCACTCCAGCCAAGGCGCAGGAAGCCGAGGCCAAGAAGGCTGCTCAACTCGCAAAGCGCTCTTAAAGTCACCAAAGGACATTTGGGGTCACCGTCAGCCCGACCTTTCATGTTCTTGTCGAACTTTCAGATATATCAACAAGCAGGATGTTATAGTTCCCTATCTGTATATTGTAAATACAATTCATATCCTAACCAAGAATTTTCGAAATTGTGGTCCACCATCGCGCCTTTCAAAGTAGTGAGATGGTGCACTCTAATTAAATCAAATACATTAATGGACATCAGTATACCATCGCCGGTCCTCCACTACCTCGCAGGTTTCCGCATGCTAATCACAATACCACGCCACTTCTGAAGCGTCCGCTCATCCGGCATCCTTTTTTCTCCAACCCAATCCTTGATCCACTGAACCAGCCGCGCATACTCATTCCGCTCCGGCCCCCCACTCCACTTCTCCACCAACGGCGCCTGCACGCTCACCTCCTCCCAAAACACCAGCGCCACCGCCAGCGTCGAATCAGACGGCTGCAGCCCGAGCTCACGCATCCACGCCAGCACCAGCGGGATCTCCCCCACCGGCCCGCCGACCCCCAACAGCGTGATATAGTTGAAGCAGTTCGCATTGGTCACCACCACCCCGGGGTAATAGCTGCCCCCCTGCGGCGGGCGCAGGCCCTCCACCGGCGGGACGAACACATACGGCCGCGGCCCGAGGCTCCCGAGCCCGAGCGCGGTCGCCGACGCGTCGTCATCGTACGCCGCGCGCACGGGCGCGGCGGCGGCTGCACCGCTTCGAGCCGGCGCGCGGGGTCCATCCCGAAGAGCGCGCGCAGGAACGCGGTGCGCGCGAACGCGCGCGGGAGCTGCTGCCGCCAGACGCTCGTGCGGTACGCGCGCAGCCCCGCGTGCGCGTGGGTCGGCGTGCCGAGCGCGTCGGTGATCGCGCGCACGGCGTGGGCGCGGCGGGCGGCGGGCGAGACCGCGGTGCCGTCGGCGGGAAGGGGTCGGGCGGGGCGGGCGCCGCGAGAGCGGGTTGAAAAGCTTGATCTGCTCGATGGCGCCGGCGAGCGAGTCGTCCAGCGTGGTGGCGAGCCGCGCGGACTGGAGGAGGATGGAGAGCGTGACGGCGTTGGGCGTACACCATAGAGCACGTCCATGTAATCCCAGAGCCGGAAAACGATGTCGGGCCGGCTGATGCGCTTGAAGGAGACGAGGTATTCGTTCATCGACACCGTGGTTATTGGGATTGGGGGCGGAGCGCCTTCCGGGCGGATGTGGGGATCTTGTCCGGGTTTAGGCTGTATTTTTCCAGGTTTGAAAAGCGACGTGGGGCTTGCTGTTCCGGATGAAGGCTTGCACGCCTGCGGTCAAAGCCTCTTTGTCCATCACCAGTGAGGACTTGGCGAGCTTTGTCCAGAATATTTCGGCTTTTTCAAACTCCTTTCGAAATAAGAGACCGCGAATGAGAACTGTATGTGTTGCGATGGTGGGTTTGGCGTCATTTTGAGGAAGGCTGGATAAGCTTGTGGGTAGAGGTCGAGAGGTCGTTGCGGCAACATGAAGTGCGGCGGTCTGATCATACACGTCATCCTTTGTCCTAGTGATGAAGCGGACCTCACGTCGTGGTGCAGCCAGCGCCGCTGTCGATGGTCGCTGAGGAGTTTCGGATGGAGGGCGGATAGTTGGGCGAGTCGGCGAAGGAAAGCAAAGGCCGACGCTTTGTCGTCGTGTGCGTTCAACATGAGCGTATTGCACGATACCGGGATCGAGCTCGTCGTCATCGGCAGGGGGAGGATGTCCTGGGATATAGTGTGGATTGCAGTCAATATTTACGCGCCTCGTGAATCGCCCCGTGCTTCGCGAAAACACGGAGGAACGACTCCAAATGAGCGGCAGATGGCAGAACCCCTCCTGAATCATCTTGTCGTGAAGATACTTCGTCAATTGTAAGGTGACAAAGCGATCATTAAGCAGGGCTTGATAGGTTTGGGACCGCAGTTTGAGCTGGCGAGCCTCCATCGACTTCAACAGTGACACTACGTTATTCGCGCCTTCGACAGACCGGAATGGGGTCGACGACAGAGCCTGTAGAAATAAGTTGAATTGGCGCTCTTGGTCGGTTAGGGGAGTGGTGAGAAAAGTTTCCACGACGCGTCGCAGGGGAATAAGTAGGTTATGTCGAGCGAGGTGATAGGCTGTTAAAACAAGAAGGGGACCCTGTACCTCTGGAGACGCCACATCCAGATGGTGATATACAAGATCTACCAGGGGGCCTTCTGCGTGTGATGTTGTGCGAACTTTGTATATGACGAGATATAGAACGACCCAGGAAGGTATTGGTTTAGTAGGCGGTGACTGTTCCGCGACGTCCGCCTTCTCGTCGGAGGGGGGCATATCTGATATCCAAGTGTTTGCAAGTTGGCGACGGCTGTTTCGATATCACTGTGGATGATCGCAGGTGCCCATGTAGTGAATTCGTCAACCGACACCTGACTTTCGATCAGAGCCGCCTCAATGTGCAGTCGTCCGGCAGGCGATTTGAGGGTATCAAGTAACGACCATATAGGGCTCTGGTTTTCCCTGTAGAAGCTCTCTACATAATGCCGAGCCCCCAGGGCGCGTGTGTCTGCGAGTCGGCGCGAGGTTGAGAAAAGGCGGCTGCGGCATGTACTCGATGCAATTCGGAAGACGGCAGCTTGCATAGAGTAGCTAGAGGAGCATCTGTGGGAGCCATAAGTATTGCTCACTGTGTGCGACGGACGGGAGCACTAACCTGGCCGCTGTTCTCGTCGCCGTGGTCTGTGCACTGCTGTGTGGCCAGAAAAAGTTGGAACCGGATAGCCACACGCAAACAGGGCCAAATAAGGGCCCTTATTACGATGTGTCTTGCGGATGAACTTTTTCTCGACAACGACTACAACGACGACGACCATGCCGCGTATTCTCTTCGTCAGTGGATTCCACCCCGCAACCCGTGCCCGCGACCTTGCCTACGAATTCGAAAGGTGCGTCTCCCGCCGAGCTCGTCGTTCACCGCCATCAACCCCGTCTCATTTTTCGCAAAAGATTTGGCCCCCTGGTCCGCTGCGATGTCCCAGCACCCCGGAACCCCCACGCAAGTCACAACCCGTGAGTATCTCTTCCTCATCCTAAATTTCTTGTTTTTGGCTGTGCCAGTCGACGTCGAAAAAATGCGCTGGCGTTGCATCGATCCACCTTCGCCCTTGAGAGGCCCCTCGCCCAAGCCGTCGATCTGCGAACTTGCTGTTGTCTTCACGCCGTGCGCTGCCTCGTCGCTCGATAATAGTCCTTGCCGCGATTTTTGTCACCCGAGAAAACACGAACGCTCAACGATCCTCGAACACCTCGTAGCTATGCATTTGTGGAATTCAGAACCACCCGCGATGCGGAAGACGCCTACTATGATATGTAAGCAGCTTCATTTCCCCTGCGACGTCACAGTCTGGCCTCATGTCTCCTCGTCAATTATCAGGCACGGAAGATACTTCGAAGGCTCTCGCTTAAGTATTCAGGTATTACTGGCAGTTTTTTTCTTCATCCTGTGCTATTTTACTAACTTGATCTTAGTGGGCCAAGAATCCCCCTTCCTCCGTCTGGCGCTTCGAAAAACGCTCGCCTCCTCCCCACCGCTCCAGTAGGGACCGCGAACGATCCCGCAGCCCTCGCCGCAGGGACGATCCCTACCGGGAAAGGAACGGAGAGAGGGATGATCGCGATAGGAGAAGGCGAAGCAGGTCTCCCGACCGAAGGAGGAGCCCCTCGCCTGACCGCAGGAGAGACGACAGGGAGCGCGACCTCGACCGCGCCAAAACTCCTCCGGTCGATGAGCCCAAGAAGGACGACGATCGCGAGAAGGACAGGGCGCAGACCCCTCCGTATGATCATTGAGTCATCCTTCTTTCATCTTCCGTTGGCAATTTTTTGAGCCTGTTTCCTAATTTGCTCGTCTTGCCCAATGCATTTGCCTACCTATGACATCTCTTTTTCACCATTGCCTTTGTTGTACATACAAATTAATACTCTCTTCAATATATGCTTATGTGCCGTTTACCGGCTTATTGTTCTATCAAACCTGGGCGTTGACTGAGATGATGATTATATGACTGTACATGAATGGTAGGGAGAACACTGCGAATGGTACAAGCAACAGTAAAATAGGTCAGGTCGTCACGGCTGGAAGAAAGATGGCAGAAGGTCAAGTTCACGAATATCTACACCTCTGAAGTCGCGGTCCTTGACGCGTCTTGACTCCAACTCGCGCTTCGCGAGCCATAAATGTAGCAATTGAACGCCATCCTTGACCTAAAAATAATAAGCAATTTTTAGATAGGCGACGTTAGAAAATTGGACCCACCGCGACAAACAAAGCGAACCCAACGCCATTTCTCCACCTGTGTTTGAAAAACCAATCAGACAAACTGGAGACAAGCAAGAGGCCAGAACGACATACCAAACAGGATCACTATCGATCCAAGTCCTCGTTCCACCCAGGAACGCCGTCATCAGCAGCCTCATCACCACCCGGGCCTGCTGCACCACGCCCAGCTGCGCCCACGACTGCTCCGACGCCGTCAGCGCAAAGCGGCCCCACGGCGGCAGCGGCATGCGCCCCTGCTCCGCCGCGCCGTGCACGCCCAGGAACACGCGCAGCCACCGCGAGTGCCGCGAGAGCTCGAGCAGCACGCCGCCCATCATGCTCGAGATCGCGGGCACGAGCAGCGCGCCCCCGATGCGCCGCCCCAGCGACGCCGCGTCCACCTCGATCAGCTGCTCCGCGGCCTGCACAACCGCGGCGTTCGGGTCGGCTTCCGCGTTGTCGGCGGCGGCGGCGGCGGGCGCGTCGGCCGCCTGCTGGGCCTGCCCCTGCCCTCCCTGCTGCTGTGGGCCCTGGCCCTCGTCGGCGTCGTCGAATTGCGCCCGGATGCGGATGACGAAGGGGCCCTCGTCGAAGCGCAGGCCCCCGCGGGGCGTGCGGCGGGGCTCTGGCATTGGCGTGCCGAGAACTTTGAAATATATATACCCGTAGAGCCGTTGGTAGAAGGCGCGGAGGAATGGGAACGCGAAGAGGCCGAAAAATACTGGGGGTGGGGGCCAATATTTGGCGGAGGGAAGGAAGGAAAGCCGACTGGAGTTCTCCGAGCGGGACCAGTAATCTGCGAGACGCCTTCCGCCTTCCCCAACAGGCGTAGAGGGTGGCCAGACGAGGAGGAGGGGTATGACGATGGAGGTGCCTGTCTCATTGAAGCGAGAAAAGATGAGGCTCAGGGGTAAGAGTGGGAGGTTGATGTACGCCGACCAAGGCCAGTTCACTGGGTCATCTGTTAGGATGAGATTGAACATCCTGAAAAACGTCAGACATTGGAAGGAACACTATGAGATAGAATAGATTACTCACTCTTGGCCAATGAATTTCTTCACAGCCCAAGCACCATACGCGGTGAGACAAATGTACACGCCTGTAAACTGATCAATGAATCGTCACGAGAATCTCAAGTGAACACAACGCACTTGTGCCAACCACACCGACAGCAGCCGCGGCGCCAAATACCGTGAGATATCGCCCCATACGCTGCAACAGCTTGTTCCCGAACGCCAGCCCGCGCAGGACGATCGTATTCTCGCTCTCCATCTCGTACACGGTACCGCACTGGGGGCACTTCAGCGCATTCGGCGCGCGCGAAGCAGTGCCCTGCGACGTCTGGATCCATTTCAAAAGACACTGTTCATGGGCAATTAGAGTGCAATTGCACGGGTGCGTCCATGCTCGTGGCGGGTCGTCGGATGCTGGTATTCAATTACCCCGGTGTGAGTTGACAATGTATGAGGTGAACGGAGCTGGACAGGTAGCTCACCGGGATCGTCTGCCTTTTCTTCCTCCCTGCAGATATAGCAAAGCTTTATCTATAACACAGTTAGAAAGCAGAGCACTGCAATATGACGGCCGTACGCACCCGGAGATCCTTAACAGTAGGCACTCGAGAGGACATCGTCTTTTAAACTGTCACCCGAACCCACGGAGGCGAATAGAGCGAGAGGTTTACTTCAAGTTGGGTTATGAGTTTCGTGTACGTCTATGATCCAGCGTATAATTAGGTGAAATGAAGAGGCAGAAAGGTGCAGAGACAAGAAATGAAGGATAGAGGATATGGAGCAAAGTCGTCGCAAGAAACGCGGCAGTGGCAGCTCTCCAAAGCTCTCCAGTGATGATTAAGTAATCTCGGCCCGCCCAAAACAAACACTCATGATCGACGTTCCGAGTCGTCCAAGCGAAGAAGACCTTGAGAAGGCCATGATACTAGTAGGCTGAAACCATCGGGACTGTCGAGACTTGCAGCAGATTCTATTGTAAGTATTCCTTCTTTATCTGCAGGCATTTACCTATTTAGATGTTCTGCCAGACTCCTTAAACTTCTGCAAAAAAAAAAAATTGTCAAGGCCCCAATGGCAATGGCATGCTACCGAATACATTTCGATCGACCTAAGCTACTCCCTCGCGAGGCTTTACCATGTCATCCTATTAAAATCTGGTGCTACTACTATCTGCTAAAACCGAAACTTTGACATTGTTGTAAGTGCCCCAACTGCTTTATCTCGCAAAGATACTCATTTATCTATGCCTAGAATGTGTCCTTAGTAGGTTAGTAGGTGCTTTTGATCTATATACGTTATCCATTGATTTACTGTTAATTGGGCAAAGTTTGAAGACCCAGAAATGACAACTCAATACTCTAGCTGTCACTGTATATCAATCAAATTCTGAATCTAATGATTACTTTGTTGACTCGCTCTTGCAAATGGATATCGGCGGAATGCGTTGAACAACATAGCTGAACGCCGGGTAGCTATATACATTATCTGAAAGCTAATATACTCTTAAATGTTTATGGATTACTCAGTACAATAGTCTGGACGGCGGAACAATTATCAGTAAATGCCAACAAGGCTCAATGCCCGCAGAAGCTTCTATTCAGTAGAGATACTTGCCTTCCCAGGGATCTCTACCGCTGCCGACGATTCCAAGACGATTCAGATGAGGTGGTTCTGTTGTATTCCAATTATAACCGGGGAGAGTTAACGTTTACCATTAATACCGCTGGGCATGTGTGGGACTGCAATGTTTCAGGCACTCCGTGCCGCATGGCTGGCCCGAAGATGTTGCATGGAGAATATGTAGTGCAGTGGCAGATGTTTCGGCCACCCGTCGACATCTGGGACTGAATGTCCAAACGCATGACTTGCTTTAACCTTGGTCCCCCTTGAATGCCAGACTCTTTTACAGGCACGCTGCACGTCGAGATCGTTCCAGTTCTCTGATCATGAAGACGATACTTGAATGATACTGCTCTTGCCTGTAGTCGTTTATTTCTACCACATCGCCAACCCTTCTAGTATCTTGCATTGATCTTGCATTTATCGAGTATTTATCTCAAATGTTGTTTAGGAACTTAAAATATAAAATGTCGAAAGTTCCAGTAGAGCTACGAAGACAAGAATCTCCGAGCTGGTCTCAGTAAACTCCCAGCTTTAAGCCAGCCTGCAAACGCGTAATGCCTCAGGCCTCATCTGTGAATGGAATCACAACATTTTCCACGTATTTGATGGCATCACTAAAACGCCAATCAAAATACCTGTCATCTAAGCGATGGCATCCATTTTTGTTCACTGCGGCGACCATCGGCGACATGAAAAGGAGCCCGAAGGGCAGCTTTGGCAAGTCGCCTCGCTGAACAGGTACAATCCACGAATATCTAATATCCGTCAGTCGTCGGCTAGGCAAGACCTAGGTGATATCGCCTCAATATGGAAGGCAGATTGCAGATCCATGTGCTGGACATCGCGTCGCCATGGTCTGCGGCTTTGTCTGCCCGACTTTCATCCTCCTCATTTATGCAAAAAATGCAAAGAGACGTGTTTCGACTCGCTTTTTGTTCGATATTCATCGGCTGTTGTTTGTCCGAGGTAAGTCATTCAATCTACTTGCAAATGACCTGTCCATAATCCGCCGGATCGAAAATCTTCTTACTCATGGCGCGACCTTGAGGATGTCAAAAGCCTGGCTTTGGAGAGTATAAAGGCGTCGTTTCTAGAGACAGAAGAAGCATCGACAACTAGCTTTTCATAAGAGCAGCGAGCCCTTCAGCTAAATCGCAATTCAAGGTATGTCTTTCAATTCAGGACGTGTTTCATTGCTGATATATTTGCTAGCATAATTTCATTATTGAAGCTCATTCATAATGCGTCTTAATTTGAAGACTCTCTCTCTCTTTCCGTTGTTGTGTCGACTTGGTGAGCTCGTTATTTGTCAACTCAGTGTTCATGATTCTGATCTAACATCTGATTATTTGTAGGTCAATCCCTCTCGCCAATGGAGCGTACATTCAACGCGACACCACGGTCGCTGTGAACTCGACTGCTGCATCCGAGCAATATGATTACATCGTTGTTGGCTCCGGACCTGGTGGTGGACCACTCGCCGCCCGCCTCGCGCAGGCTGGATACTCCGTTCTTCTCATCGATGCTGGAGAGGATCACGGTGATGACGTTGTCGTCCAAGTCCCCGTTTTCCAAGGTGCAGCCTCGGAATACACGCCCATCAGTTGGCAGTTCTTCGTCAACCACTACGACGACCTCACCACCGCCCAACGCGACTCGAAATTCACGTACAGAATGCCCGATGGACGTTCTGGGTTGGGCCCGATCCTCCTGCTGGGAGCGAGCCATTGGGAATCTGGTACCCAAGAACTGGCACTCTCGGTGGATGCGCTGAACACAAGCCATGATCTTGATCTACCCTGCGGAGAGCGATTGGAACAACATTGCCACCCTCACCGGTGATTCTTCGTGGTCCGCGACCAACATGCGACGTTACTGGACCAAATTGGAGAACAACCAGTATCTCACTCCCTCTCCAGCCAACAGTGTCGGCCACGGCTTCAACGGATGGCTCGATTCCTCGGTTTCTGATCCCGGACCCCTGTTCAAGGACCCAACGGTTGTTGGTTTCCTCAGAGCGCCGCAATTGCGTTTGGACAGGCAACCAGCAAGATGCTTAACTTCAAGGACTTGGCCACCAACCCCACTGCCAGCAACCTCGCTCAATTCGCTTCGCTAGATCTCAACAGCGACTCGCAATCGCGCGACACGACAAGCGGAATATACCAAGTCCCCCTTTCGATAAACAATGGAACGAAGACACGCGCGAACCATAGGGATCTCATTCTCAGCACGGCCAATACCTACAAACTCAAACTGCAGCTTAACACCCTCGTTACCAAGATCATCTTCGATAATTCTACTGTCCCCGTGCTATCGGTGTCGAATACCAGACCGGCAGACATCTCTACCGCGCTGATCCCAATGCTGCCTCCGGCGTGGTTACCGGATCCGGATCTTTCTTCGCCAAACGTGAAGTCATCGTCTCTGGTGGTGTCTACAATACTCCACAGCTACTCAAGCTCTCTGGTGTTGGTCCCAAAGCCGAACTTGCGCGCACAAAATTCCCCTCGTTCACGAGTCACCCGCCGTCGGTACCAATATGCAAGACAGATACGAAGTTGGTGTCATCGCCTCCACCAGCACTGATTTCACCGTCTGGAACGACTGCACATTCCTCAACACTACTGACGACGCCTGCTTCGCCAAGTGGGAAAACGACGCGACTGATCACGGTATCTACGGTGGAAACACATTCGCTTTCGCCCTCACACAATCGAGCAGCGTGGCAGACCCTTCCGCGGACGATCTCATCACTGGTGGCATTCCAGCTATCTTCAAGGGCTACTACCCCGGCTGGTCAAACCGTACGGCACTCGATGCGCACCACTGGACCTGGCTTACACTCAAGGCCCACGCTCGCAACAACGCCGGCACCGTCACCCTAACCTCGAGCGACCCACGCGATGTCCCCCAGATCGACTTCAAATACTGGACTACCGGCGGTCAACAGGACCTGCAGGCCGTCTACGAGGGCGTCCAATTCACCCGCAAGATGCTCCAAGCCGCTGAGCCGATTGTCGGGGCGATCACGGAGGAGTGGCCAGGGCCGAACGTCCAGACGGAGGCGGAGGTCAAGCAGTGGATCCAGGACGAGGCCTGGGGTCACCACGCGAGCTGCACGGTTCCTATTGGCCCGACCAACGACTCTCATTCGGTTCTAGATTCCAACTTCCGGGTGAAGGGTGTGAACGGCCTGCGCGTTGTGGATGCGAGTGTGTTCCCCAAGATTCCGAGCTTCTACATTGTCTCGGCGGTATACATGATCTCGGAGAAGGCTGCTGAAGTTATCATTCGAGACGCACAAGGCCATTAATTTAGAGATTCGGTTATATTTAAAGTTCGATACATTATTTCATACCTTGATTACAAGTTATTTAGTCTTATGCTAATTTGTACTTCCAATATTTTCATACATACACGTTTGGGAGCGCTATCTATCGTTTGAATAACAAATTTTGTTCTACTATCAATAAATGGGCGATTATTGAACTTGCTAGCCAGGATCTCATGGCTTGAGCACCTCATCGGATTTACAAGGCTTCTAGTTTTTCAATTTCCCAGAATTGGCGTAAACAGTTAAGCTTTTAAGTACAAGGAACATAGACCAAATCTGGTTACAATTCTATCCGTGCAGAATAATATATTACAGGGTGAGCGTATACTTTATATCCATTTACCAAGGGACTTCCTGGCCACCGGGACCAAAAAACTTTCCAGTCGGACCATCGCTATCCAGAAGCGCCCAAGGAAGCATGGCCAGGCCGCCATCCTCAACGGGCTGCCCAGTGTTCTTTGTCAATTTCGTCGCCGTAAGCCCAGGCGTCACCGATTCACTTTGAACCCCTCGTCCTTCAGCTCAAGCGCCAGCGCGATCGTATACGAGTTCAGCGCGACCTTGCTTGCCCTATACCCCACGAACTTGTCTCGCCCGTCCGCTTGCGACTGCTTATTCGATGCGAGCGCCGACGCGACGTTGAGGATGACCGGGGTTTTCCTGTGGACCTGCGCAGAGGGGCAGGAACGCGACGGTGGTCTCGATGGCGCCGTAGAAATTGGTCTCCATGATCTCGCGCACGACGTCCATGGAGGGTGATGCCGCAGACTGGTTTGCGTCTATCTGGCAGATCCCTGCGTTGTTCACGAGGACGTCGAGCTTCCCTTCCGCCGCTTCGATGGTCTCTTTCGCTCTCTTGATGCTCGAGGGCTGCGTCACGTCAACCAAGACTAGTTTGACAGTTTTGAGTCCTTCTGAATGAAGGGTATCTCTATGATATGCGATTGTTGGCCCATCGGATGAGCCTTAAATATAAGTGCTGAAAGTTTGGCTGGACGTACACTGCTTTCTTTCCGGATTCCTCATTTCTAGCCCCGAGGTAAACGATATGTCCTTTCTCAGCAACCAAGCGCGCAAGCTCAAACCCGACGCCGGAATTTGCACCTAAACATTGTCAAGGTTTCAAAAATACTCAGTGGAAAATGAACTGAATGTAATATACCAGTTATCAAGACAACCTTGGACATGATCAGGCGTGCTAGAAGCTCGAAAATATGAAAGAGGTCTTGGGGGTGCTGGTCTGTGAATACTGAATGCGATAATTTGCCTTATCTGATCGTAGTGGGAATCGGACCATATCTGTAACTTTCACGAGTCAGAGAATTGGAGGACATATTTTGGGTCAGTGCAGGGTCAGTGCAGATAATCAGCCGATAGTCAATGCAAAAATCAGATAATGTATAGATTATTTGCTTTCTAGTCATAACGACGTTTAACCTGAGCCGCCTACGCAGTAATGCGCTTTCTTCACAGTGATGGGAATAACGACGAACGTCCATCACAATATGGAGTGCGATAGCGTAACTTGAATACAGTCAATATATTGCATAAAACCAAGTAGGGTAGCCTCGTTGAGATGATGAAGGTTGATTGAAAGAACGATATCGCTCTCACTGGGATCTCATCGGGATTCAGAGAGACGAGCGAGTTGCGAGCGAGAGAATGAGTAGATGCAACCTATTTATAGAGATGTTATTTTTAGCACTGATGGGCGTAGCAAACCTATTCTCAACAGACTAGCCTACCTTCTTGTTCGAGATGTTCCTCATGGCTGGCTGAATTAATGAGTTCCTATGTACTCTTTCAGCCACATCAACCAAACGCTACTCTCTACGTAGTGGCAATTGTGACTTGGATGATTTGTACTTGCACATCATCTGAATCATCATTGTTCCAACTGGTTTGTGCAGCGCATTATAGGATTATAATTATGGCGGATATCTCATATGTACGAAAGAAAGTCCACATACAGAGCTTCCAAAAGCTAGCTAGGATGGAGTGGTAAGATCACTTCAAGCATCAAACGAGCGAAGTTCAGCAGATTTTGATAACGGTTGTAATTTAATCGACTCGTTTGTTGGATTTGTTTCCTGTGAGATCGTTCAACTCCGTCGCAAGTCTGTCGTATTCGGCATTGTTTTGGGATGCTTGTTTCTTCAGAATTTCTGGTGTTGCACGATGTATGATTAACTTCGCGTTCATGAGAGCAGAGAGGACGCCTTACCAAAATCACGTTCTTGCTTCTTCAATTCGGCAATTTGTTTCTTGAGCGAGGCAATTTCCTTGGTTTGATCATCGGATTTGGCGTCAGTGGCACCGGCGCTCTGCATTGGAGATGTCAGCTAAGCAAAGTCCAAACGAAAGAACAAGGGCACACGCACAGCCTTCTTCAGTTTGGCGTACTCCTCTTGGGTATGAATGAGGTCGAGGATGATATAGAACGTGCGGGTAAGGACAAGTGATAGGAATAAGCAGAAGCCAGTCAGATAGACATTGCGTTGTGCGCTGGGAGAAATTACGTCAGTATGCGCCGCAGTTAAGGGGCGCTCATGGGCCAGATTTCAGGAGAGGGGTGGAACGCACTAGAATTTTCGGGCTGCGATGCCTGTATCGGTGCGAATGTCGGATACCATCCCTCCCTTGTTGCTCTTTGCGAGATCGGACTCGGCTGTGACGCGGAACATCCGTTGGAGTGCGTCGGCGAAGAGAATCGCGACGAAGCTGGCAAGAAGGAAAACAATGAGTTTAGAGCTTGGGTATTGAAAGAGGAAGAAAGGCGTACATGAAAGATATCTTTAGTCCATATGCTACTTTTGCAACGATTTTGGACTCGGTGAGGAAGGCGAAGAGACGCTTCTTGATGGCATAGGGTAGGGGCGCGACGAGGAGGCAGAAGGTGACCATCTATCGCGGAGACATTAGGCGTTGGAGTTTATTCACTTGTTTTGGGACAGTATACCTCCGCCGCGAGCAGCAAAAATGTTAATGAGTAGCTTGAGAAATTCGCATGAGCGATAAGATTAAACGCGTCTTCGGAAATGGAACACATACTAGATCGTCATATTGGTTGTTGGTGTGCTGAGGCGAAGATGAAGAAGATGCTGCGGGGGTGTTGGTGGAGAGGGGACGACGCTGAGGAGCTTTATAGCCGGCGTTGCGTACGTGGAGGGACTGGACAAGAGCAAAACACGAGACAGTTGGCTGGCTCGCAGCAGGCTGACGTCATGGCACAGCATCGCGAACCAGCGTGAACCGAGTCACGGCCGAGTCGTCTCGTGACGGTGACGCGTCCCGTGGACTCGCAGACCTCAAAAATCAAGCGCGTATCATCTCTTCGCTTGTACCACCACCATACCCATATCCACACCACTCAGTTAGCTATGGCACCCATCCAGGTCAACATAAAGCATGCTGGGAAGACATACAATCTCCCCCTCGATCCCGATCTCCCCCCCGCCGTGTTCAAGGACACCGTATACAATGCCACGGGAGTGCCACCAGATCGCATGAAGGTCATGGTCAAAGGAGGTGTCTTGAAGGTTTGTCTCGCGTTTATTGCTCCAAGACTCATCTTTGGATGGTCTTTGACGTCCTCATCCTCTTTATTGCTTGTAGGAAGACTCTTCATGGAAAAAATCGGGCCAAAAGAGGTACGCATTCGAACGTTCTTACTTTCATCAGCATCGCTCACTTTAGAGGATACACAGGGCCAAACTTTCACCGTTATTGGACAGCTGGGGAACTTCCCAAACCCCCACCAAACCTATGTCTTCCTTGAAGGTGATCCCATTTACCCTTGGTATAAGCATTGAGCGCTAAAACACATGCTTCAAGATATGGACGATTCGGAATTGGCAGAAGCTGTATGTTTTTCATGCTCTCTTGTGTTTATCCCATGCTTATATCGACCGTAGCTCGCTAAACCTGTGGGATTGACCAAGTATGTTTCTTTGCAATTACCCCACTCCACCAGTTCCCGCGGAGCACTACTTTCCCATTTCCTCTCGCCTGGAAACACGGCTAATATTCATCGTTTCATACAGTCTTGGCAATACGTGTTACATGAATGCCACTGTCCAAGCTCTTCGCGCCGTTCCCGAATTGCAAGTTGCATTGAGCGCGTATGTCCATTGGGCTTATTTATGTCTTGGCGTTAGTTATTATTTCGTATACCAGCCCTTCACTTCAGTCAACAACACCACTTCCAAGTGCCTTACGCGACCTATATTCCAATATGTCACGGACCACGGATAGTATCACACCTTTCGGATTCTTGCAGGTTTTGCGCGAAGTACGTCGCATTCGCATGCACCGTTAACAAAAGTTCGTTACTAAAATCTTGATCCACCAGGTGAATCCTCAATTTGCAGAAATGGATCGCAGAGAGACCAAGGCCAACGATTTCTCGATGGGAAAGCAAGGCTACGCTCAACAAGGTACGCTTCATTTACAGCTTTTACGAATTTGGTCTAATTTAGCATATATAGATGCGGAAGAGTGCTACGGCGCCATTATCAACACCTTGCGAAACGTTCCTGGGTTGGATGAGTCTGGCAGAAGTGTCAGCACTGGTGCGGAGGCTGCTATTGGCGGCAAAAGATTCGTGGAGCAATACATGATGGGAGAAATGCGCAGAGAGTTTGTCAATTTCAATACAACCAGACGAAGGGATCTCTGATGATATTCTTTGTCCAGATTGACTTGCGATGATAATCCGGAAGAACCTGCATCCGTATCTTCCGAGCAAGTACTCAAAATTGAATGTAATATCTCCATCACCACAAACTTTATGCTATCTGGGATCTTGAGCGTGAGTGTCTCATGTATCAGGTATCTCATAAATGACTCAATTTTTCTACTAGTCGCTAGACACGAAAGTCGAGAAGAACTCGCCTTCACTGGGGAGACAAGCCCTCTACAGTCAGAAATCCCGGCTCTCGAGGCTACCAACTTATTTGACAGTACATATGGTGCGATTTGCATGGCGAGCCGATATCGGCAAGAAAGCAAAGATTATGGTGTGTGCTATGAAACCTGCATGCTACCACCCGAGTGCCTAACTCATTTGGAAACAGCGTAAAGTCAAGTTCCCCAAGAATTTGACGCGCTCGACCTTGTCACGGACGAACTCCGCGCCAAGCTGCTGCCTGCCAGTCGAAAGCTGAAGGAGATCGAGAAAGAGCGCGGGGAGCGACGGAAAGTCAGGAAAAGGACGAAGAACGCTGTCAGCGCTGGTCCTTCGACATCCGCGCTGTCGACGTCGAAATGGCCGATCCAACCGTGAGTGCGGCCACGGATGCCATTACCGCCGCCCCTGCGACCGGGGACGATCAGAGCAAAAGCCACGGCCGAAGAGTTTGAGGATGAGGTGGTCGTTAGGAAGAGGGAGGCTGCCGAGCTCGATGAGCTCATTTCTCCTGACGTGAAACGGGACATCGGAGCGAGTGCGACTGGGCTGTACGATCTCGTTGGTGAGTAGTGCGATGAATATTTGTATTGCTCATATTTATTACGATTCTTCTTTTCCAGCCATTGTCACTCATAAAGGTGCCGCGGCAGACGCAGGCCACTACATTGGCTTCGTCAAGAAGAGCGTCTTCAACGCATACAACAAAAAGAAGGCGGCTGCTGCTGTTACCCCTGCAGAGGGGGCTGAAGAGTCGACGGAATCCACTCAAACGGCTGCGGAGCTGGATGCTCTTGAGGACGATGAAGATTGGTACAAGTTCGACGACGAAAAGGTGTCGGTGTTCCCCAAGGAGAAGCTCGCTACGCTCGACGGAGGAGGCGAAGACTCGAGCGCGTATGTGCTGCTGTACAGGAGCAAGAGCGTTGCTTGAGCGATGGACGATGGGCGAAGGTAGACTGAGAACGCTGACGATGGAGATATCCAGATGGAATCATCAGCTGCAGGGCATTATGGAGACGAACTTCCTCGATTTTCAGATTCTGTTGAATGATAATGAATGCTTGCTTCACTTTATGTGTGGCTGGAAAAAGATGTATTACTAAGGCAAAGAAAAACAAATCATTGACATCGGACCTTTCGGACCTCCCAAGTCCTCCGACCTCATAGATCTCGAAAATTTGTCAAGCGCCCAAATGTCGGACCTCGGGAACCTTCTTAATTCAGTGGTGTATTCCCACGCCTCAGGCCACCATATAATCACATGACTCATGGGTCGCGCGCGAGTAACCGCATTGGCGTCGGAGGACCCTCTCTTGATCTCGTTCTGTCATCACCGCCTGCCGACCTTCGCGTCAGGACGCTGAACCCTGCTGAGTCCTGCTCGGATCACCTGGAGGCCACATATCAACCTCAAGGCGCACGTCAACGTGATCCCGAAGCCCAGGCCTCATCGCGTGTGCCTCTACTTTGTGCCGTTTTTCTCGTCACTTTACAGTTTCTTTTCGACATGCTACGGACCTTCTATCACGGCGCACTAGGGAGGTTTAGCAGGGTTTGTGGGCCATATGTATTCCGAAGTTGAAGGGCCAGTTTTCTGGAGGAAGTTCTTTTCGGCAAGATGGTCATTTTCTTCTGTGGCAATGCTAGCCACAATGCGATTGCGCTTGAGTCTTCTATCTATGTGATAGACTGGCTGCTGGCAAACTAGCTTGTGGATAGTCTTATCTCTTTGGAGGGTTAAACTGGATGAAGGCCTCCCTTTGTCATCGCAAATGTTCAAGAGCGTTTCCGAACTACGGACCATCATATGCCTATCATGCTTTTCCTGACGGTAACACCGCCGCGGATGCCTTTCTCAACACTGTGTTAGTTCTTTCTACAGGACTAGCCTTTGGGGAAACTTTTACCCTCTGCCGCCGTCTCTTGCCTCCTTTTGCACCAGCGATTACGAATGCCTGGAATTCTTTTCGTTATCTTCTGAATAGCAGCTGGCTTATGTTTTATGCAGTGGCTTCGATGAGTTTGCTTGACGAGTAACCTGATTGGCGACAGGCTTACTTGGGGATATTGACATTTACAGTATATCGATCCTGCGCTTGGTCCTGAGCCCGTTCCTGCTCGTTTGATTGAATCGTAACCTATCGTAACAGATCGTTACCATGTGTCCCCAATGTCGCTTAATTCAGGTGGTGGCATCAAGGCGAGGCGTTGTTGTATGTCATTGGCATCACAAAGGGGGCTCCGTACTTGGTTTTTGATCTTCTGCGTCACGGCGGGCTGCACTCCAACTGGAGGGGATATCACCTGCAATAATACTCTATCAGATCGTCCCTGCGTCGGGGGTGTGGGGTATTACTGGCCGCGCATATAATACATACGCACTCAATTGCTATCGACGGTATCAGCTACGGTACTAGGGGAGATAAAAGAAGGGCTTAGGCAAGGCTTGGGGATAACCCGGAAAGCCACGTTATGATATGCTTTCAGGGACTATGCGCCCACACATGGATTTGATCGCAGAGTTGACAAATGCCGATGGATGTGCAAGCGATAGTATTCGCTTATTCGCATAACGCTCGCCAGCTGCTGCCAATGGTGGGAGAGGCCGAGTTGGTATGTGAGGGTTTCGACTTTTTGTGGCTCCCGCCATCTGATTCTTTGCAGGACAGCTTCTCGAGGGCGACAGATGGAGATGTTACAATAAACTCCGAGTTGGAGATCGACGAGCACGCCACATTGACTTGACATGCCGCCGTTTTTCCGTTCCCCTTCTTTCTTCTGCAGGTGGGCAAGTACAACAAATCATGATTCTGGTTAATTTGTATACGCTTACATACAGGTAAGTACAACAATCATACATTAGGTATAAGCGCTTTGCTAATATCTTCGTTCCGGTGCGAATATTTCTGGGCTCAAGTAGAGATATAGTTGGGGCCCGTTCGGCCTGGAGCAACATGCGACGTATGTGTGAATCCCTGTGCGACTTCCAAGATCCCTATGAGGGCTGATAAAAGCATAAAGTTAGCACGCTGAAGCGTTAGAAGACAGGGCGCCACTCACAATAGCTGCTGAATATTGGCGACATAATTCTTACCAATGGATAGGTTCCTTCCTGTGAGATACATGGAAACCGCCTCCGCAATGAAGGCATCGCTTGGGCAGTACTGGCGAACAGGGATGTAGACCTTCGGGAAAGGCATAGCGCTTCCGGGCGTCATCTCGTAGTAAATCAAGAAGCCTGGCCATTCGCCCATCTTCGGATGCTGGATTGGGAGCGGCTCGTCTTCCCCAATTCCTGGGAAGAAGAATCCCCATAGGGTGCGTAACATATTCACTGTTCCTCGAACGGACTCGTCGCCGCTGAGGAGGCCACCGAGAGTGATGTGCTGCTCGATCGTCTTGAACGTTCTGTCTGCGGTTCGGACGTAGACTTTAGCGCGGTTGCGGGACGGCGCGACGCAGTCTACGGCAACTATGTCCGAGATCAGGCGCCCGCGTTCCGGCGACTGGGTTCCGATATATGAAGCGAGGACACTCCATGGGTCCCCAAGTCCAAGCGCAAGCATACAGCTTTCGATCGTCGTTTCAATCGAGCAATTATCTGCTCGTGCACGGGGCCCGGAAGGTAGTAGGCTTTGCCAACCGCCCCGTTCTGCGTAAGTTCAGCACCTGACAGAACGACGAATTAGTGCGTTTGATGGAATGGAAGTCGCGCTATATTCTCACCTAGGAAAAATGAGTTTTCTTGACAGGATGGGTCAACTCCGAGAGTCTCCTGGCAGATGTCCGGCCAGGTGGTGTCAAAGGATTTGACGCAGGTGACATTGCCCAATGCGTTAAGGATCTTGGTGCATACCTTTGGCGGTGTAGGCGCACCGTCAAAGTGTGAGAGAGGCTCGATAGAGAATTGAATGGATGATTTGCCGTCATTCTTCACTACCCAGCCGAATTCTATCGGGGAGTGGTCGTCGCCCATGTACGAACGGGGCTTGACGCCCATAGATCGGAGTTCTCGGGGGCCCGGTCCAAGCAGAGGGACTATAAATGTGGAGTAGACTGACAGGAAGTCGTTTCGGAGATGCGTGGGATAGGACGAAAGTTGTAGTAGATTCGACAGAATGCTGCCTGTCTCCGACCACCAGAACCAAATGCTAGCGAAGTTCCGGCCATGCCAAAGCTTGAAAAAACCATTGTTAAACAACGTTGTCATGATATGACGATGATAGGTACTCACCGCTTGCATAAGGGCCCACAACGTTTGATAAAAAGACACCAGAGTATAGGTCATAGACGCAGAGGGTTTCAACGAAGGTATCATCTCGAAAGAAAGCAGCTAGAGGATATGTCTCGCCAAGTAAGGAACCTCTTGAACCTGCAGATATTTATACGTTTTCTACTAGTTTTGTCAGGGTACCACCAGAAAGCAAGATGATAATACATTCCCAGTCCATATTTGCAGATGAGCGAATGCAAAATACCCGGCCAGTAGGCGTGGTCGATGATAATGGGACAAGATCAAGATGAGAACCAGAGCGAAACGGGGATATACCCTACATGAGCGTGAATGTCACAGACCGCCACGGGCCTGAAAGTTCTGAAAAGCGTTCAAAATTCGAATATTCTCTGAATTTCTGGAAATCTGCAGCCCTTACTTACATTAATCGAGATCAATCATCATTCTGTCAATGTGGCATCACAAGCGGTACTAACCACATTGGCAGTGGTAATAATGATAGTTCACTCACATAGGTTAACCGTACCCTGGTTAGACCAGATACTTGTCCGACTGTTGCGCAGTGGTCAACAGCAGAGGTTTCCATATTCCGACAAGTGCTCTATATAATTCAATTGCTTCAGCGGCCACAGCGCCACAAGACTCGATGCCGTCGGAGACTCGGAATTGCAACTACTTGTGGATCCATGTTGTGTGTCCATGCAGAGCACGCCTAATTAAGGGGATACCTATAAACTTGTCCAACACTGCCGGCTTCCTCCTCTTTTGCAGGTTTTGTTTCATGAGTTCGAATATACAAAATATATTTTAACTCTTGAGCGGCTTGCCTGATTTATATCTCAAATAAATGTATTGTGTGGTTGTACATGGTCGACGTCATCCTGAGGGAACATTGAGTATTCGAAACGAACACTATTGTCCACTGTTGTTCTTTTTCTGATCTTGAAAACAGTTTGATGCTATGGTTTACATGCATACAGCAGAATGCTTATGGCACAATAGGGACACATTGAACATCTTCATCAAGTGCAATGCGAATAACGAAGCGTAATCTGATTAATGCTATATACTTTATATCATTCTATGGCTTTCAAAATCCTTATTGAAGGTCTGACAGGACATGACGGCAAGGACTATTGGCGACTCGCCGAAACGCTTGGCTGTAAGTTTTTTTGGATGGTTTCGCAGGAAACGTATTAAAATTGAGTACTGATTCATCATAACCATAATTTCTTGTGTAACGCTTGTTTGAATCCTCAGTACTACACACGGACGATACTTGAGAGTATAAACGATGGGATTTTCGATGTAATAAGCCTCATATTATGTAGTCTCCTTTGCAGACTCTATTGTCATGAACATCAATCACCATTTACAAATTTTGCGCTATTATAAGTTAGTTGCATTATATGCCTTACATTGTAACAAGCTCAATATGAAGATCAATCAGAGATCAATACATGCTCCTGAGTCGATACTTTTTTATCTACTTCCAACCAAAGCAGATGGCGAGAAAATAGAATAATCTTATAGAGTTAGATTTTAGAGTCAATTTACCCCACCCACGTACTTAGTCTCAATCCTCTCTCGCAGAGCGACCTTCCAATGGCTTGCTTGGCGTCCGGAGCAAGTCCGGAGTGCGAATCCACGTTCCGTTTCTGATCTAATTTCAATTCAGACACGTGACCGCGTGACCGGTTGAAAAAAGAGGAATTCTTGCCACTGCCAGGGCCGCCATCACAACCTGGTATTCATCTCGACGAAAGTCTCTATTCCCTTCTATTTCCTTCGAATATTCCCAGACATGAATTTTCTAACATGTTGAAAGCTTGAAGTCGATTTGATCAGCGTCGACGGACAGAAGTCATGAATGGGTAGTTATTATGAAGACCAAAGGAGATTGGTGGTTTCTGCTCGTTCCCGGAATCGGAATCCCGGTCAGTACCATTCTTGCTCACCACGAAATAATATCTAGTAATATGTGCTAACTGAGCTCACAAAGGTGACATCCGCGCAAATTAACCTGGAACTGCAAGCTGTGATAGTCAATCAATAGCGATGGCTTATGCATGAATTGTTCAAAGCCGAGCCTCTGCAGGCAATTGATTGACTCTTGCGCCACCCCTAATCCTTTTTATGAAGAAGTTCACCCCCGTCAGGGGGCTGTCAACGGAAAACTCCGAGGACTCAACCTCCACGAAGTTGGCCAATTCGAGTATTCGAGGTCTTCTCCTTTTTAGGAAGGGCCAGGGGTCCTGCACGATACGCATCAGCAGCTGGGCATGCGCTGGCGTTGGCGCAAGTGCTCAGCGCTCGGCGAACCGACAGCATATTGCACAGAGTTGGGCCACACAAGCTGCAAAGAGACATCGTTGCATAAGCGCTCGATAATGTTGTTTTTGCGACATGCATCCAAGTCATCAGCAGCTGTGCGTGCGCTGGCGCTGGCGCAAGTGCTCGCAGCTTGATGCTGACTTGTCACGGGCGTGCCCCGTGACGCATCATATTATATCTTGTTTGGCATCACCCTCGGTGATGCCACTATTTAAGTACTTGCATTTGTAATCAGACAGTAGATCTTTTGCTTGTACCACGTAGTCTACCAATTATATTGGTTCTGGCTTAGTTTGTACAGCTTAAGAACTACCCGTAAAGCGCCGCTTTACACTTTTTTAAGCCTTCCAAATAACTTGGAAAGACCCTTCCTTACCGAAGGAAAATCAAGATCTATTCTTGAACACACCCCGTGAAAATTTCACGTAACAGAATGGCAGAAGGTGACCACCTGTCAACAGGTGGGAACTCCGAGGACCCACGCACTCCAGTGCCAGCAACACCGGAGTACGTGGGTACTACCACAACGTCGCCCAGCAGGACTCGTCCTGCAGGCACCGCATCGCAGCTCTCAGCTGTGGGCGCAGAGAGCGATCGTGGCTCTTTCCTGATGAGAGATATCAGGCAGCCACAACCTCGGACATCAACCGACGGATCTGAGGCGATCGGTCAACGATCGCACGATATCGACGATGGCGTCGATCTCGCCAGACTAACGAATGGTCTCGAAGACCAGATCGAGCTTGTATGGAATATACACAACGTCGATCGAGATGATCGACGACAAGTACTGCGAGCAATGGCGACGCAGTACGTCATACAAGCTATACACCACTCAGGTCAACATATACCTGAGGGATCAGAGAGATGGATATCTCTAATCATCGTGACCTTGACACGTATCGCGAAGCGATACGAATTGATTCGAAACGACAAGAGGAGTTCAAGGGCATCCACACCAATGTCCCCCGTCTTGATCCAAACACCATCAGTGGTACCAACACTGACACATCGAGGAGGGTCAACGACCACGTCCCCTCCCACGGCATCACAAATGGTCGGAGAACCATTTACGCACTCATCCCCCACGTTGGAAATGGCAAGGGCGGGTCTCGACGAACCACGACGATGGGACGAAACGAACGAACAGTACCAGAGACGACGCGCTGCGTCTAACCGCCTACAAGCTCGCGAGACGAGCGCGGTACCATTATATACCGCAACCAACAATGTGGGCGAAGCCCCCAACACGGATAATCGGGTAACGTACCCAAACGTTACCGTAAGAACGCCGAGGGCTATGAATTGGAAGGACAGAGTCGCCTACCAACGCCTCAGGCGAGACGACATTAATAGAACTGGTGAATCGTTAATCGATGACCAGGGCGTCGAGTTACGAGGACCAAACGCATACGACCTGGATTATCCAGGAGAATCATTAGGAAATGATGCACCGACACAGGTTAAATTCGAGGAGGTCAACGACCTCCCGGAAAGGATAATCAGTCCTGACCGACGCGACGACTATCGCGAAGAACGACGTGATAACTACCGTGAAGAACGACGCGACGATTATCGCGAAGAACGACGTGATAACTACCGCGAAGAACGACGCGACGAATATCGTGAGGAACGACGGAAGTATGGCCCACGGGACCATACCCCAAAGTCAGCAGTACGGTTCAGCTTTGAGCCAAGAGACAGCGAGGTCTTGGACCTCGGCACCGCTCCCGCAACCAATCGACATTTTAGTCGAGGATACTCAACACCGAGGTCGCTCGGACCTCGCCACGACGCCCCTGGCGTAGTTGAAGCTTCGGATCGTCACCGATCCATCATGGAGCAACGGCTCACTACACTGATTCATGAAGCTCTTAGCGTCAGGATATCTTATCCTGATGGTGTCAAATTTAATCAGAAACTCGACACCGGTGAAAAATACACCGGTTCATCCAAGTTCGCTGACTTGGAAAACTGGCTATCAGATTTAGCCTACAAGATGGCGGTGCGCCAGCTAGGAGGAAAAGAATTAGACCGCATGCGAGTAATAATACTCGGTGAACACCTAGGTGGGGAAGCCCACGAGTGGTATATTCGTCATGTACTCAGTGTTAGTCGTACCAAACTCGGTTGGACGTTCGAAGCTGTAATAATAGCTTTATACAACCGATTTATCCATGCTACGACAATGCAGGATGCACGCGAGGGCTTCAGGAAAGCCAAGTACTCCGCATCTCGCGGAGTACAAGCATACTATGACGAACTCATTGGGTTCGCCACAAACATGGCTGCCTACCCCGATGATTTCTCATTCATCGAAGTATTCCTTGAAGGAATACCTAAGGACATGCGAACTGAGCTCCTCCGCGAGCGAGGATTATCACCTGAAGCTCACACTATGGAGGACTTCATTGCCTTCGCTATAGCACATGAATCACGAGTCAAGACAGATGATTATTACAATCGCCGAGCGAGAATACACACCGCGCCGTCGACCGCAAAGCCCAATGAGGCGACGACCGATCGCCGTCGCCCGGGCTCGCAGAAAACACATCGACGCGCAAATCATACATCGCCAAGGGAGGATCGACCCTCTCAACCAACCGCGACGAAAACGCCGCTGAAAGATAACCCAAGCCAGGAGGCTCCACGTAACAAAACGTGGAACAGAGCCTCTGGCAGTGGCAATACCCTGACATGCTTCAACTGCGGAGGTGAAGGACACTTCTCCAAAGACTGCCCACAACCCCCAAAGAACAAGAGGGTCCATGTACGGGCAGCCCATTCCGAGGACACGCCCTCGGATAATGGAGACGCGACAGCGAACGATGGCGACGACGCAGACAGCTGCGCGAGTGACTGCGAAGCATGTGCGGAAGACCACGATGAAGGCCAGACCTTCACCGACATCGAGGTCGAGGGTTACCAATCTGAGGGTTCCTCAGATTTCATGCGGGCGATGACTGTATCCCCTGCCGACAGAAATGAGGACCCAGTCCCCGCAACCCGCGATCGCTTATCTGCGGTTAACGCAAGCGCCACTAAGGAGGAAATCCTTATGCGGAGGGTACGCGTGCGTACCTCGAACAATAGCCGTGTCCGACCTGTTGTACGCAACGAGGACAAAGAATGTCTCGCGACATACTTGAAGGTCGGTGGCATGGATGCATGGGTCCTCTGGGACTCAGGAAGCACCACAACTGGTATCACACCAACGTTTGCGCATGTCGCAGACATCGTGGTGGACACCCTATTAGACCCACACATCCTCCAATTAGGCACAGTCGGGAGTCGATCAATGATTAAATACGGAGCGGATGTCCTCATCGACATCTTCGGGAAAATGTCGACGATATATGTCGACATCGCTAACTTTGATCGCTACGACATGATCGTAGGCACTCCTTTTATGCGACAGCATAAGGTCATCCTTAACTTCGTTACAAACGAAGTTATTATCGACGGTAAAGCACTGGCAGCGACGCGCGTCCAATTAAAGGACACAGATGGTCGTTTGAGGAGGTACAGAGCCTCCGAGAAAGTTAAGGAGTGACTGCCTACCCCGAAAGCGACTGTGGAGGATATCGCGGACGCCGGAGATGGACTTAAAATGCCATCTCTCGCTGTCGACCACCCAAACATGTTGCTGAGTGAGGAAGAGTTCTTATCTCTTCCCAAGGGGGGGGATAAGGACAGAAAAAACGATATGGGTAAGAAAACCCACAACAAAACACACAAGAAACATGCAAAACCTGTCCCAAAAAGTATGGAAATACCATACTGCCAACCTACGTCATCACGAGTCAAGGTCGAAGACCTTGTAACAGATGAGGAGGACCAAAGACGCATGGACAACCTGGCCAAAGAAATCCAGGAAGACCAAGTTCCGAAAGAACGACAGTCGTTCTGGGATAGACCGACACCACCACCACAATTCGAGTGGATGCCCGATCCACGAATGCCGACAGAATGGAACGCCATGGTATCAGATATGAGAACAAATGATTGGGCGAGGTTCAGACCTCGCGGAGAGTGTTATCGAACACCAGAGGACGACGAAATATCCTCAACTCAAGAATTCACAGGGACTTGGTACCCTGATAACACGGAACGCGAACGACTGCATGCACAATCAGTAGTCAGACTGGAGACACCAGTAGACGAATGGAGCACATCCATTCAAAAATTGCGTGCAAGATTCGATGAACCCAAACGGAAACAGCCTCCGGACAAGAAGCCGGACAGAAAAGGAAAAGGAAAAGCGACAGGCCTTTCCGAGGAAGACTATCCTCGATTACGCCAACAATGGCATGACGAGTTTCATGATATGGTACAAGGCGTCAAGGAGGTTCTACCCCCCTTCAGAGAAGTAAACCATGAAATTCATCTAATTGAGGAAAACAAGCGGTACGCGTACCACATGCCTCGATGCCCACTATCACTACGAGACGAGTTCTACGAAAAACTCAACCGATACGTGAACGCAGGATGGTGGGAAGCCAAATCGTGCGCACAGGCCGCACCGATTATGTGCATCCCCAAGAAGGATGGACGCCTTCGTACAGTAGTCGATGCACGACTACGAAACGACAACACAGTAAAGGATGTTACGCCTCTACCCGACCAAGACGTCATACGTGAGGACGTCGCGCGAGGAAAGATCAGATCGAAAATCGATCTGGCCGATGCATATGAACAAGTCAGGGTACGCCCTGAAGATGTACATAAAACGGCATTTGCAACAATTGCTGGGACATACGTTAGCAACGTTATACAGCAGGGCGACTGCAATGCCCCTGCCACATTCCAGCGCCTATGACGTCCATATTCAGGGACGCCATCGGCCGCTTCATGCACGTATATCTGGATGACATATTCATCTTCTCAGATAGTGTCGAGGAACATGAAAGACACCTCAAATAGTATTCGAGCGCTTACGCGCTAGTCAGCTGTTTTTGAAATGGAAAAAGTGCGAATTATACGCCGAAAGAATCGATTGCCTTGGTCATATCATCGACGACCAAGGAATACACCCTGACGCGGACAAGTTATCACGCATACGCGAATGGCGAGTACCGCGGAATTACAACGACATCCAACGATTCGTTGGGCTAGTCAACTATGTAGGAAATTTCCTACCCAATATATCTGCCTATACCGGGCCTCTCCTCGCGATGACAATGAATGGCGCGCCATTCCACTGGAGACCACTACATCAGCGATGTTTTGACATGATCAAACGAATATGCTGCAAGACGCCGATCATACGACCCATCGACCCGAAATCCGGTGAGCCTATATGGCTCATATGCGATGCGTCGAAAACGGGCGTTGGAGCAATGTATGGACAAGGTCCATCCTGGCAACAATGCAGACCCGCCGGATTCATGTCCAAAAAGTTCACTAGCGCCCAGCAAAACTATGCTGTACATGAGCTCGAGACACTGGCCATACTAGAATCCCTAATAAAGTGGGAGGACAAGCTAGTAGGACACCGCCTACATGTCATCACAGACCATAAAGCTCTTGAATTCTTCAAGACACAGGTGAACTTATCCCATCGGCAACGCCGATGGACGGATTACATGTCGCGATTCGACTTTGACATCACATACATCAAAGGGGAATATAACAAGGCGGCGGACTGCTTATCTCGATACTACGAGAACGATACTAGCGCCGACGTCTACGAGCCCCATGAATACGTTCGCGCAGACGCAAGAATTGATCCGGAAGGAGAAGATCTCCCGGTTGAACGGACTCGAGAGATTAAGGAGCGCGTAGTCGAGCTGAGGGCGATGCAAGCTAGGGAACTGCGACGCAGTAGGCGCCTGAATGACAAGCGCGAAGAGCGCGAACACGAAGCGCAAGAGATGAAAGAGGCCGAGGGCCTCAATGACTTGGATCACGATAGTGATATGGCGACCCGCGCGAGTTCTGCCGGAGCGAACCACGAGGACATGAGCCTCGGAGAGGCACTATTCAACAGGAATAATGTGCCCGCGCCAAAGCTGCCAAATGATGACGAGTTCATCACAAAAATAAAAGCAGCATATGCCAACGACAAACTGTTCTCGCTGGTCATGGACCAGCCATCAGAACATCCCGCCTTTGAAATAAAGGATGGGATAATATGGTTCACGAACCATAACGAAAAACCCGCGTAACGTGCGTACCACGCGAGCGCGAACTCATAACCAAGGTTCTCACTCAGGCCCACGAAGTTGTCGGTCATTTCGGTGAACAACGCACATCCGAATACATACGGAGATGGTATTGGTGGCCACAGATCGCCAAGGACGTGCGCGAGTTCTGTCGAACGTGCGAGTCATGTCAGAGGTCGAAGACCTCAACACGACCACCCGCTGGAAAAGCTCCACACACTGCCCGTACCAACTAAACCTTGGGACTCGATAGGAATGGACTTCATTGGTCCATTCCCTGAATCCAAAGGATTTAACTACCTTTGGGTAATTATATGCCGAATGACAAGTATGGTTCACTTAATACCAGTGAACACAACCACACGGCATCAGAACTTTCATGGATATACCTACGAGAAATCGTGAGGCTACACGGCCCTACCAAGCACGATCGTCAAGCGATCGAGACTCGAAGTTCACTTCGCGATGGTGGCGTTGAGCTCCATAAGATATTAGGCACGCGCCTAATTAATGTCGACATCATTCCATCCGCAGACTGATGGACAGACTGAGCGTGCCAATAAGAACGTTGGACAAATTTTTCGTACTCTGGTCCATGCAAACCAGAAAAACTGGGTTGATAAAGTGGCAATGACCGAATTCGCGATAAACGCGAGCATATCGGAAACCACGAAATATGCACCGTTCGAACTGAATGGAGGATACATGCCCTCCATGATCCGCGAAATTCGAAGTAACGAGGGCGTCGCGAAGGGTATTAGGTCCTTCGCAGAGGCTGCCCTCGAGCACCTAGCCGAGGCGCATGACGCGATTATTGAAGCGCGCGCGCTACAAAACACATCACTCAAATAAAACGTCGTGGCGAGGAACTTGCCCTCGCAACAGGAGACTTGGTAATATTTATCGACCAAGAATTTGAAAAATAGCAAAGAGCAGAGCGGCGGAAGCTCTGCCCGAAATACATTGGACCATATCGTGTATTGATGGCATACCCCAAGACATCGACATACACTTTGCAATTGCCTACAGCTCTGCAAAACACGCAGGATTAATCCTACATTCCATGCCTCGCTACTGAGGCCCTACCACCCATCCGATGACGCGCTATTCCCTAACAGGGCTCAGCCAGAGCCCTATGACTTCGGCGCCGCCGACGATCAGGAATGGTTCGTAGACGATATACTGGGCCATCGGTGGACAACTGATGGCCACATCGAATATGAGATTCGATGGAGTGCCGGCGACACTACATGGGAACCCCATGCCGAATGCAAGGACCTAGAGGCCTTGGACCGATACCTCGAAATGCAGGGGCGCTAGACGGCCCTCGCAGCTATCTAAGCGGACATGAGCCCGGCCCCGACACGCGATCACGAGACCGCAATCGTGAGAACGATTTGGGACGGAGTTCCAAAAATTTAATCGCGTCGAAATCGACCAAGGCCCTGCATCCCTCCTTATAACAACACCCACCCACCACACCCCATCGCCTACCCACTTCATTCCAACTATGGCACAGCGCGGCGACTGGCAGCAAGGGCGTGGGACAGCGAGGCGGACGCGGCCGGAGCCCGCGGACCAGCAGATCCGAGGCGGGGCTGGATCTGGTAGGGGGGGGAACGGGGGCGCTCAGCGCCACTTTTCCGACCCCTTCCAGCAAACGGCCCCCACATACCAAAATCCATTTGGAGGGTACTACCCTCTGGACCACCGATGATGGGACAATCCCATCCACCACCACCAACGATGGGCAACCCCATCCCTCATACAAATCAACCAGGTGGATCCTACCACCCCCCACCACCAAACCATGGAGGATACCATCCCCCACCCACGAGAAACCGCACCCGGCCCGAGCCTGAACGCGCACGCAATCAGACCAACCCCCTCACCCTAGGGACAATGGCAACAGAACGCCCCTAGGAAGAACAAGGGGAAACAGAGAGCACGGAGTGTGGGACTCAGCGCCACAGGATGACGAGGAACGAGGCAACCAAGCGCCTCAATGAAGCGGCTACTCAGAGCAGGGATCTCGATGTCCCTAGAAGGAGACGAGCCCGATGATGAGACGGCCATCCTCATCAACGAGATCCTCCTACGCCTGGAAAAGCCCCGAGCGGAGGTGGACCACCTCCGCACAGCGGAATGCGACTCTCAGGAAGGGCCGCAAACGAGAAGCGCCATCCGAAGAGGACCGCGATGAAGAACAACGCCCCCCAAAACGGCGTGACTTCCAAGCCAGCGAGGGACGGAGGGTCCTCGTACACCCATACACCCAACCCACCTGTAGGGCATGCCCTACCACCAGCACCACACGACGAGCGCGTAGAGAGGGCCGGACCCTCACAACCGCGACGAAACATGCGCGCGTCGTCGTCGCGCCAGCCGCGATACGAAACGAGGGACCCACCCTCAGCGTACGAAGAGGACATCAAGATGGACACGGATGCGTACATCCCGTTCGTACCAAGGGGATTCGGACCAGTGACACTCGTCACGATGCCACCCAGCTACCCCGCCCCGCCTGCCGTCGAGAACGACCCAACAATCGAGCGGGCATCGGCCCCCTCGCGACTCCGACGAAAGCTCGAGCGATGAGTCTGTTGAGTTGTGGGACGAAAGACCCACAAAGCATTGCTCGCGCGCAGGGCGGTGACTGGCCATCAGAGGCGGACCTCAGGAAATCGCCGAAGCACAATCGCGACGTGAAGGAAGAGAAGGAGTTGAGGGGCTAAAGCCCTCGCCGAGAAGAGACGACGAGTCGAACGACAAATGTCTGGACGTGTTTCCAGACGGACTTGGGTGGTAAGGATACCACCCTCAAAACTCAATTGAGCGTAACAACGCCATGCTCGGGATGTGGCCGAGACAGAGGATCTACTACTCGGCCCGCACCCAACATCGTGTATGTTGGCCCAGAGTGCGGCTTGTGGCGTCTCAATTCGAGATGCAGAATCAATCAGGGTACCGCCCTGTTCATGGGCACCCCCTCTACTCGCGTGTTCCAAGGGGCGTCCCACGCAATCCAGAGGAGCTCGATCGTCTCATGACGATTGCCACCAACGCTCGTCTGGATGACACGGTGCGTATGGAGGCCTACTGCCTCCTAACCGAGTTCCACACCGTCATCGGGCGCATACACCCAGCGTTATGGGATCGCACCATGGCCGCATTCATGGATTCTGGATTCAACCAGAGCTACCAACCAGATGTGGGGCCACACTTTATGGGACCTGCACCCATAGCACGCGACTTCTCTCGAGCAATAAGTGAGCAACCCATCCAACAGCACACGAGGTTGCGGGCATGCCCCACACCTGATCCCCGTGAATCGTTAAACCAGGACGTCATGGGTCCAATACATCATGCTACATGGACGGCCAGGTTCATCCAACCCATTCCTGGGGGTGGTCATGGGACCACTCCTACCGCATCCATCGGTCGCTCCCCTGTTCGGTTATGGCCTCGGAAGGATGCTGGCCCCCGCCAACTCCCACGCGCGATCAGTCTTCATGCGGCTGTACGCCGCACTGACTGCAATGCCTTTCCGTTACACGGATGCTGTTGCCGCGCAACAACGTCAACAATCCAGGCGCACCAATGCACCCCCAAGCTGGCCCCGCAGTTCGTGTTTCCAGCGCCTAGTCATCGACGACCGCCATGCGTCGAATATGACGATTGAGGACATCATCCCAAGTCCTCATTCATAACTGCATCCCAACCGATTGGGTCGATCACGCATATCTGTACGGGCTGCAATTCTTGGACCCAGCACTACCATGGATCGGCCCTCGATAGGGCACTACTGGATGAGCAGGAACAATGAGCGCCTGCCACCGACTTGACCAATATGGCGCCCCGCCTGCGATACCCCGCATGGGATGGGCTGGAGGCACCCAACGGAGGACGAGATCCTCCGTATGCCATATAATCCTCGACACCGAGGAACAACGAGGGGTGTTTAGTCCTCAACGCGCGAGGATGGCTGCTGACAGGCGATACACCATATCGCCGCTACCTATCCGGGCGCTCGCGCAACGACGCCGATACACCCATATCGCCGCTAACCTATCCGGGCGCTCGCGCAACGACGCCGACGCGGGTGTCGCGGAGTTACGTGCGAGATTGCTGGCTGCAACAGCCATTACCACCAACACCGCAATCGCACCGCCGCCTCCGCCCCCACCTCCCTGCCGCGTTGCCCACGAGCAAGCAGTGACGATGCAACCGCTAACGCGGTTGCTAGCACTACATCTTCACTCGTTAACACGAATGATACAACGCTCCGATGGCACGCAGGACCGCCGTCATGGGAGAACACGGACGATGGGGGCGAAAACCACGCGAACGACCACGACGACCCACCTCCACCATCACAACCACACATGGAGGACTAACAGTCCTCCTGCAACCAATCATCATCATATGGACTTGGCCATATTCTTGTTAAATTTTGTTAGAGATCGCGCAGCGATCTCAAGGGGGGGTATGTCACGGGCGTGCCCCGTGACGCATCATATTATATCTTGTTTGGCAATCACCCTCGGTGATGCCACTATTTAAGTACTTGCATTTGTAATCAAGACAGTAGATCTTTTGCTTGTACCACGTAGTCTACCAATTATATTGGTTTCTGGCTTAGTTTGTACAGCTTAAGAACTACCCGTAAAGCGCCGCTTTACATTTGGATTGTAGCCGAATAAATCCTGGACCTTCAATAACCTATGGGTATATGGGGCCCATCGGATAATGGATTTGATCATCGTCATGCTGCTGGTATGCGTATGTTTCCCAAATGGAACCTGCCGTCCATTCAATGACTTGTCCTTTGCACATATCCAAGTATCCGAATTGGAGGCAGGAGGGTTTGTACTGGGATTAGGCTGAGAAAAACATCCGTGTATCAACCGCAGGGGTCAACCGAGCAATTGGAGTCGATCTACCAGACTCTGATTTGAAGGAAGAGATAAATGTATTAGTAGTGCACTACACCATAGATGTTAGAATGTACCTGTAACTGGGGGAGTGTGCTTGACTGGGTCCTATGTCGTGAAAAGTGGTTGATGAATGCAAGTGGCGAGGTTTGTGATGCAGGTTCTATTGTTCCAGAAGCCCATGTTCTTCTTGACTAGGCTCTTGCACACATTACTGTCTCGATGCTTCTGGAGCTGAACAGTAGAAGCGCTTCACTGTGAGCGGGAGGAGCTTTGTTGCAAAAGATTGCACTTGATTAACTCAGTATTTGACCCAGAATCTTTCCCAGATGTTGTAAGGCACTGAGTGACCGGAAGGCGTCTGAAAGACTACAGTCTCGATTGGATTCTTAAGAACTGCAGTAGTATAATTCTTGGAGTTAGAAGGCATTGCGTATACAATGAGCTGTAGAGATTTGGAATATTTGATGTTTTATTGCTGTAGTTTTTTGACGCAGTACTTATACGATTCCTGTTAGTACTATTTGAGTACTATGCTTTGGAAATTTGGTGCTTTCATTTCAGACTTTCAGTGTCGGGGCTTTAATCTCGCGGCTTTTACTAATAAATTGGACATAGATATTACAAACATAAGGTTTACAACCAAACACCGAGACATAATTTCACAGGATGAGCTGTTTTATAAGACGTTAAAATGAAGTTTGCAGTTAGCAAAGCAGTCAGTGCGAGTCACCGAGGACGTTGCAATATCTACGCGAGATAAATTGGATCAGTCCAAATTTGGCTGTCATTACGCAGTGTTTGTCGGACGTCGTCCCCATTGGGACATTGGTGGGTAT